>CAUJBP010000067.1:0-129909 GCA_963082815.1 Melanotus villosus
AGGTGTGAATAAATAATCTATTTTTTTTTTATCGGAAATACGTTGAAAATTTTTTTATAATAGGTAGTAAATACATGTAGCTATGTCATAGCATTCTAGATTTCTTTGAAACTATTTTTCATCATCAGTAAATCTGCTTGCATTTTTCATGTCCATTCCAATGGACATCCGATCTTCAACGAAATTTATTTTATAGTGTATAATCTCGAAGATCCTGCAGATGCGGAAATTCTTTTGTCATTTTTGGACAATGATGAACTGGAAAAGGAATGTGAAAACGTCCTCCAATGTATAGAGTAATGGTCTGATATGGACGAGCTGCCTAGTGGGGAAAGCGATGTAGAAGAAGGGAATCAAATATTACCTGTTTCTATTAGCTCCGGTGCCGTCAGCAGAAATAGTCCTGGTATATCGAATGCTGCAACCACCAGCTCTCAGGATGTTTCTGGAAATCATCAAGATTGTAGATCACGATGTAATCTAAAGCCAAAATCGAAAATAAAATGGCGAAGAAAAAACATGATCCTTCTAAACAGCCACAACGGTCTGACAACAACGAAATAGAGAACTCGGAAGATAGTGAAGAATTTGGTCCGGAATCTACGCCTATAGAATACTTTCGAAAGTATTTTCCTGAAGAGTTCTTTGAAACAGTTGCCGAAATGACAAACATCTACGCTCTACAACAAGGCAGGACGACTTTCAAACCTACAAACAAGGATGAAATAAAAACTCTTGTAGGGCTTCATTTTCTGACAGGAACGCTTTCTTTTCCTCGAATACGGATATATTGGGAGAAAGCGTTCAGTGTCGGTGCATTTCTGAATAATATGTCCCGAGAAAGGTTTTTTCAACTAAGGACCAACCTACATGGAGTTAATAATTTGGAAAAACCTAAGGATTGCACTGACAGACTGTACAGTCAGAATATTCTTTGATTCTGTAAGATATCGGTGCCTGTAACTGAAAAAAGAAAGAAATCTATGTGTAGATGAGTAAACGGTGCCATTTACCGGTAAACTAAATATAAAACAATATGTCAAAGGAAAGCCGTATCCGTGGGGCATCAAAATTTTTCTTTTATGTGGTAGCAGTGGTTTGGCATATGACTTCCTAATTTATAAAGGTTCCACTACAGAACTGTCAAAAAGTGATACAACCCAACTGGGCTTGGGAGCATCTGTAGTTTTACATCTGCTGGGAACAGTCTCTGGCGGACAAAACGTTTATTTTGATAACTACTTCACAACGTATCATTTGTTGGAAATACTGAAAGGGAAAGAAATCTTTGCAGCAGGAACAATTAGAGCAAATAGGTTTAGCAACCCATCTTTCACCAGTGATAAAGATTTTAGCAAAAAACAAAGGGGTTACGGCGAAGAGGTGGTGAATGAAGAAGAGTCAGTCGTGCTAACCAAATGGTTAGACAATCGAATGGTGGTAATGGCATCCAATTTTATGGGAAAAGGTAATGAAGATGAAGTGGAAAGATGGGATAAGAGAAATAAAAAATACATAAAGATCAAGAGACTGGAAGTAATCAAACTATATAATCAAAACATTGTAGGTGTTGATAGCATCGATCAGCTTCTAGGATACTATCGGATACACATAAAATCTAAAAAGTGGACTTTACGAATGATATTTCATGCCTTTGGCCTTGCTTGTGTTAACAGTTGGTTGGAATACCAAACAGTAGCCAAGCAGACAAGAGTTTAAAGTCAAAAAACACTAGATTTGTTGCACTTAAAATACGCTTGGCAGAAACTTTGATTTCGGCAGGGAAGCCACTGAAGAGAAAGCAAGGACGGCCTAGCAGAGAAAACACCCCAACGTTGGAAACTCCAAAACGACGGGCCCTAGAATTCAGGCCATTGCGAGAGGTGCAAACCGATATGGTGGATCATATGCCAGACTATGATGACAAGAAAGAAGCCATTCGCTGCAAAATGCCTAATTGTAAGGGAAAGACTGACGTTTTTTGCGATAAGTGTAAAGTACATTTATGATTTGTTAGGGGTAAAAATTGCTTTAAAAAATTTCATAGAAGTTAAAAACCATGTAGTGAGTAGTTGAATAAAGTGTACAGTATATAACTAATATTTTTACATTACTTTATTCCCAATGTCCATTACAATGGACATGTCATAAAAACTACCCCATAAATGCTATCACCCAAAAATCACCATTTTTGTGCTTAGATAGACTTCTTGAATCAAGAGACATCGATGAATATGTTTTCTACTCGTGAAAATAAAAGCAGGACTGAAAGGGTTAATCTATGCATAAAGTAACAGAATTTTGCAAAAACGGTTTCCTTTTCGCGTTTTCAATTTTGAACTTTGAAGGCTTCGCACGAGTTGGAGAAGCATCTGGTGGCTTTTTCGCTATCAGAATTTCGCCTTATTATTGTCTAAGGAATAAAGTTATGGAGATCTTGTACGCGAGTTTTTACACACCCTTTATATATGACATGAATGTGTCCACAGGGAAGGAAGAAGGTAGTTTAGAAGGTACCCTGGGCGAGAGAGTGGTACAGAAATTGACGTCTACAATTAGAATTTCTGATGTAGCTATCTGTTTTGATAGATTCTTCACTTCCACCAATTTAGTAAATACGTTGCCATATTCATGTCGGAACTGGCTGTCAGAAGTAAAATAAATATACGAGTATAAATTTGATAATTTTAGATTGTCTGAATTAATCGACTGCATCAAAGAAGATGGCCATGATACGGATATCGATAATGACCTGTCCGATGATGATCACGTTGGAAACGTCAATCACTTAGGTGCTGGGATTTTGAAGGCAATGAGTGATTTTGTCCCTAACAAAAAACACCTTTCTGACGATAATGTTCCTGTTGACGACACCATACAAGAATACGATTTTGAGAACGAAATATCTCTTGCAGCTTTCCTCTACCTACAAAACACAAAAAAGTGCAGTTTGAAGGAAGCAAGAGCCACAGTTCAATATACAACAGCTTTGTGCTATAAAAAAAAAAACTAGCGAAGTTTACGAAAAATTTACTCCGGTAGAGTTTTTCAATCTATTCTTCGATGAAGTGTCATTCCAAATATATTGCAGCAGAACAATTTGTACGCTTCCCAGAAAAACCTGGATTTAAAATTTAACTCGAAATGAATTGCTTGTTGTATTTGGGGGGCTTCTGTTATCTGGTTATGGTAAATATCCCAACAAGCGTATGTACTGGTCTAACGAAAATGATGTTCTAAAAATATTGGAAGAGAGTATTAGACTAAATCGATCTGAAATGATTTTGAGGCACTTGCATCTCAATGATAACACATAAAAAAAATCGATCCTGATGAGAAATTCTATAAATTGCAGCCACTAATTGATCAGCTAAACAAAAATTTTAAGATGTATGGGGGTTTGGAGGAGTATCTAAGCGTAGATGAAAGCATGATTCCATATTACGGAAAGCACTACGCAAAACAATTTATTAAAGACAAGCCCATCCAATTTGAATTTAAAAATTGGGCACTATGTTCTAATAACGGATACTTGCTTTCATTTGACATCTATCCTGGGAAAAACAAAAATAAGGACAATAAATCCGAATTGTATGGCTTGGGAGGTAGCGTAGTACTAAATTTGATTGAAATGGCCGAAATTCCTCAAAGTCATGGACGGTTATAAAATCTTTATGGATGATTATTTTACTTCAATCACACTTTTGAAACATCTCGCTACATTAGGATACTGTGCTACGGGCACTGTTAGGGACAATAGATTAGAAGATTGCCCATTACGAAAGCAACTAAATACATTTAAAAAGGAGATACAAGGTGCTTATGACTTTTCCACCAAAGAGGAAGTAATCGTATTTCTATGGAATGACAACAAAACTGTCACTGCAGCTTCCAATTTTGAAAACACTGAAATGAAAAGCACCTCGTGATATTGCAGAACAGCAAAATCAAAAATCTCAGTACCTCAACCCAAACTATTTCATAACTATAACAAAGGCATGCGCGGAGTTGATGAACTGGATGGAATGGTTGCAAACTACAGAACACGGATGAGACAACGTAAGTGGTGGTGGCCCATATTTTCCTATTTATTTGACGTTTCAGTGGTTAACGCTTGTTTACTCATGATATTTTGCATTAGCTTTTTTGAAATCTTATGGACAAAAATCAACTAAAGGAAAAACCGCAAGTGCACCTATACACGACGTAGTATGAAAAGATGAACCACCTTCCGGAATATTCAGAGAGGGAAAGGCGCTGTGCAGAATGTAGCAAAAACGATAAATTTATTTGTATTATTATTATTTATTTATTACTACATAAACTAAAAGTACATAGACAATAAATTTATAATCAAAATACAATACGATCTTTATAATAAAAATAAGGCAAATTAATTAAATTAGGCTAGTCATGTACAAATCTCATAAACACAAAATAAGACTGATGTTAACATTAAGATATTAAGAAATAATTACTTACACACAAGCCCTGCTTTCTGTGAGTTAGCTTGTTTATTCAATAAATCTGACATTTAGTATAATAGTCTAATAATGGAGAGTTATCGCAAGTACTACCTTAAATTTCCGTTAACACTAAAATCGCGTGATGTTATACGCTATTTTATTTTTACGGTAAATGACAATTTTGAGTTATCGCACGCCGCTATTTTACCGTACGCTAAAGTTTCCGAACCTAACCTCAACACATAAAATTACTTGTTTATAAATACGGCAACATAACCTCACCACTCAAAATAACGTACGCAAAAACCCTCCACCATTTTATGAAAATAGCGGACCGCGGTTATTTATTTAGCGTACGCTAAATGTAGGCGCACGCGCATTCGTCCGATTGTACGAAAATAACGTACGCTAAATTTAGCGTTGTACTTGCGATAACTCTCCAATAGCAAACACATACAGGGTCCTGCAACAGTGCGTCGGGCTTTCCTAGCGCCCTTACCATGCGAGATAGGAAAAAAAGTTTAAAACATAAAATTATTGGTTCGAAGAGGTCTACGTCGCAAAATTATTTTCAACAATACAGTGTCCCACTTGTGCGCTATAATAAAAACATATATTTTGCAACTCCCTGTAACTTTTCGAGTCTTCCGATGTCATTTTTAACCTCTACATAACTGTCTATCCATATTTTTTTTTGTGTCAGTGTTGCCAACTTATTAATTTTTTTCCAAAAAATCTTTCATAAACAGACTTCACTTTAAAAAATCATAAGCGACCTTGATTTTTGAAGTAGGGGGATAAATTTTAGCAATAATTGTAGTCCAGTTAAAGAGAAACATTTTGATAAGAGGAAATGGGATTCAGTTGATACAGGGTGTTATAAAAGAAAATGCCAATCTTTCCAAACTTCAAAGTGACATAACTCATTTTTTTTTTTCAAATAGAACCACCACTGTGTTACGGTTTAAATTTACTTTAGGTACGTCATTAATTAAAATCCTAAAACTAGTAGGTCGGTTACAATATTTCGGTAACGATAGGAACGTGGAGGCTGTTAGAAAAACAATTTCGGTTGTAAAAAAAATATCAGATTGAGTGTGGCAGTATTTTGGTTCGTCTACAAGTCTTAATTAATAGTATTGACTACACTAACTTGTGGTGGATTATTAGTCGAACCAAATATATATAGAGATGTTGCATTGACGATTTTCGATTTGGGTGAATTCACTGTCATGAACATTCTCCATAATCACTGAAGGTGGATTAAAAAGCCAACTCATCACTCTCAAGAAAGGCCGAAGATCTGGTATGTACCTCACTACTAATTGGAATCGTTAATAATCCCCGAATTTGTCGTAGGTCTTTTTCTTCTTCTTCTTCTACTTCTTCTTTTTCTTTATCTTTTTCTGTTTCTTCGTTGGTCTTTTTCGTGTGTCTGTATTGGAGTACAACACGTTCTTAGTGCTGTTTTGGTGCACCATTTTGGTATCCCGCTGCCGAAGACGCCTTCCTATTTCGAAGTCGGGGAGCCTCGACAGCGAAGCAATCAAGCAATAATTGAATCTTGCCCCTGGTTACTCGCTACTGGTACAATCTAGAAGATTTCATCAAAAGGAGCAGGTCAGATACCTTTACTCATCTATATTGCTAGACCTTGTGCAATCTGGTCCATTAGTTAAGAGTGCTCCGTGTTAAATATTGGAACCTGAACTGAGAAGACTCTTTCATTCAGCGGTATTTCATTTCCATTTCGGTTGTACTTAAAAAGTAATCTGGCACTGAACAGTTGCACTCAAAATAATAAATTCCATTACTACCGATTGAACCTACCGAAAGGAAAAGTTATCGCAAGTCGTATTTACTACCTCAATTTAATATCAGTCGTTATTACCATAATTACAAATCTATAGAGATATATTTATATTTGTGTATACTTGGGGAAACATACGCCAGAAGCAGGTACCTGATTTGTCGCGACGTTATTTAACTTTATCCACTTTAAATGCGACACTTATTGGCGACATTGCGCTTTGGACCACGGGTGATTCAATCAATTTAGTTAATGAAATTAATGTGATTAACTCTTTTCAGTCAAGTAAGACTTAGTTCTCCAACGTGCGAAATTACTTAAATTCGTATTTTGTATTATTATTAACCAGTTAGGTTACGTCTAGTCAATAATTTATGTACATTTGAATCTAGCAATTAAAGAGAATTTTGTTGTATTCCAAACATTATCATGTTATAAATAGGTTTGTCATTTTATGTTAGTTTATAGTTCCATTGAAATATTTAGTGAATTTACTTGCCTACGATACTGTATCTACCAATTATATTGTGCTGTTACACGTTAAATCGAGTCGATTTATTTACGCCTTCTTGCTTTTGACCACTCACCATCTGCATGGTAGCCGCAGATTAAGGATCTAGACAAATACGATTACTGATCTTAGTGTTCTACCTGGCGCCCTTTGTAATAATGTTCCTACAGCATTAGCTGAAGAATTCTGACTCTTTACCTGCGACCTACACCCACTAGCAGCCGGAGCGTATTTGTGTTACCTTTTTGATCAGGTTAAAAGTTGAGTGTAATAGAAATTTGGCGCCCAACGTGGGGCCTCTCGTTTTTGACAGCTGCCACCCGTATTTGACAGCTGAGCAATAAGTCAAGTAGGTTTGTTTTTTTTTTGTTAGGGTTGATCTCAGGCAACTGAATAATTTTTTTTTATTTAGTATTTTTGTGTATTTGAATTACATCCCTATTAAGATGGATGTAAACAGATTGCTTAATGATGAATTAACATACGAATTAACGATTAGGGGTATTTCAACTAACGGTACGGTTGCGGACAAACGTAGCTCTTTGCGCGGTTGTTTGCGCCAAGAAAGAAGCGGTTTTTTATAGTTCCAAGTTTTGACAGAAAATTAGTGGTAAGTTTGTGGATAACCTTATCAATTGTTTCCATTTTCAGCTCATGATGTATTTGTCTGTTTCTTACGTACCAGGGTGCATTTATTACTATTCTGAGTACTTTGTTTTAAAAAGTCTGTATTTTATTTATGTTCGTTCGTGAAGTGGTGCACCAAACTGGGCAAGCGTACGTGACGATTGGTCTTAAAAGGGTTTTGTACAGAAGTAAACAGCATTCTTGTTGGAGTGGCGTTTTCCGGTTTAATAAGGGATATATCTGTCTTAGTCTGGAATATGCGACATTCAATTTATTATTGATGTGGAGGCTCCACGTCAGTCGGGTGTCTAAGTGAACGCCTAAGTATTTAACAGCTTCTTTAGGAGGGTTCCATGGAATATCTGTTCCGTCTAGTTGAATGTTTGAATGCTCCTTGATGCGCTTTAAAGTAAATATTTTTGCAACACATTTTGAGGAGTTTAGCGAAATGCACCATTTTGTGAACCATCTGCTGAGTAGATTAGTTGCCAGTTTAAGTTGTGTTATTGCCGCAGTGAGGTTGGTATGCTGTGTTATTATTATTGTATCATCAGCAAATTGAGCTAGTTTACAGGAAGCGGGTGCGGGAATATCGTGGATGTATATGTTAAATAGGGTGGGACCGAGCACGCTTCCTTGAGGTACGCCAGCGCTAATGTTTTCTTTTGTTGATAATGTTGCATTAATGCGTACTGCAAACGTTCTGTTCTCCAAAAATGAAATTAGTATTGACTGGATGTAGTGTGGCAGATTTAAGTGTAATATTTTATAGACTAGACCTTCAATCCACACCTTGTCGAAGGCTTGGGTTATGTCCAAAAACACTGCAACAGTAAATTGCTTGTTTTCGTAGCCTTCTTCGATAATCCCTTCTGGCGACGGCATAGGGGTATTGCTCCCCGCAACCGGCGCTCAAGTAGACCCGAAAACACTCGAGCCAAGATCGACGAAATGGTGATGGGCCTCCAATTGGCCGCTAGCGAAAGGTCTTTATTTGCCTTGTGATAAACCTGCCTCTTACTGTTGGTGGTCGGTAAAATTAAAACATCTTGTTGTTAAAATTAATATATATTTAATATAATTAACGAACTTGTTAACTCGACTTGAGTAGGAATAGGAAGGTGAATGTGACATGCTTGTTGTAGACGATATTTTTAATTCCAAAGGATAATTATCAAAATTATATAACGGTTCTAACCGATTTGAAACATTTGAAGGTAATTTACACAATTTTCCAAAAACTAATTCGTAAGGTGTATATTATGTTTCGGTGTGAACTGTAGTGTTATAAGCAAAACTCCAAAATGAAGTCCATGTACTCCAATTACCTGGATACTTGGAAATCTGAATTCGTAAATAAGCACCTAAATTTTTATGCGAATTTTCAAGAGAACCTAAAGTTTGATGATGATAGGCTGTAGAGTGTAATTTATTAATTTTTAAAATTTTACAAGTTTCTACAAAAATTGAAGCTAAAAATTCAGTACCTTGGTCTGTAATAATTTCTTCTGGAATTCCGTAACGCAAAATAAAGTTATCTACAAAAGCTCTAGCAACAGTTGCGGCTTCTTTGTTAGGTAATGGGTAACATTCAACAAATTTACTAAGATCACACTGCAAAGTTAAAATATAGCGATTTTCACCTAAATTTTGCGGTAAAGGACCGACAATATCTAGAGAAATCCTCTGAAAAGCATGGGAGGGGGTTGTTGTTATAGACATTGGTTCAATGTTTGGTTTGGAGTGTTTGTATCTTTGACAATCATCACAACGTTTTATAAATTTCATTACATCGTTTCGTAAACCTGGCCAGAAATAATATTTTTTGATATTATTGTACATGCGATTAACTCCTGCATGGCCTCCTGTGGGTAATAAATGAAAATCATTTAAAATTAATTGTCGAGTTTCTAAGTCAATAATTTTTTGTACACTCGGTATAACAGATATTTTTATACCTGCATTTTTTACTTCATTAGGATCCTTTAATAGTTGATTCAACAATGATGACGCGTCTTTCTCAGTTTTAATAATTATTAGTTCTGGAATGTTATATTCCTTACATAAATACTTCAGGTCTCTCAACGTTTCACGTAGTGAAAAGTACGTTGATCGAGGTTCCTGTTTTAAATTTATTGTTTGCAAACTTAAGTTACATATTAACCGCTCGTTAGCATAATCACATACTTCGTGTACTAAAATTTTTTGAAACTCACGTTCAGTAATAAGTCTTAATTCAAATGAATCTTGAGGCAATTTCAACAACTCAACCAGTCCCGGGTGATCAGTCCGGTTCTCTCGATTTGTCTCAACATCCTCACTTTCATCTTGAGTTAAGGTTTTACTTGTTGCTCTTGTTATTGCATAAACTACAGTATTTATAATATTAGTCATACTTTTAAGTTCGTCTACAGAAATTTCAATTCGTGATAAAGCATCTGCCGCTACATTGTTTTTTCCTTTTATATATTTAATTGTGCAATCATATTCTTCAAGTTGTAACCTAAATTTTGTTAGTCTACTGGAGGGATTTGTCATGCCAAATAAATAAATTAATGGTCGGTGGTCTGTATAAATTGTAAATTTCCGGCCATACAAATAAGGTCTAAAATGTTTTACTGCCCAAACAATGGCAACTAACTCTTTTTCTATTGTACAATAACGCCGTTCTGCTTTATTTAAAGATCTACTTGCATATGCTATAGGTTTATCGTCGCTATTTAAAAGTATAGCTCCAGTCGCCAACCCTGATGCATCTGTTTTTAAAATAAAACCATTATCGTCGGAGAAATTTGTATATTGCAAAATTGGCGGGTTTATTAATGCCGACTTTAAAGTTTCAAATGAATTTTGACATGTAGTGTCCCACAAAAATGATACACCTTTTCTTTGTAATGCGTTTAATGGTGAAGCAATGTGGGCAAAATTTGGAATGTAACGTCTGTAATAATTTGCAAAAGCTACAAAACGTTTGGTTTGATTAGCATCTTTGGGAATTGGATAATTTTGAATTGCCTTAATTTTTTCTGGATCGGGAGAAACACCATTATTCGAAATTATATGACCTAAATATGCAATTTCCTTCCTTAAAAATTCACATTTATGTGGATTTAATTTTAAATTAACGTCTCGTAATCTTTGTAAAACTTTTGTAAGATTTTGATTATGGTTGGTTAAATTATTTCCAAAAACAATTAAATCGTCCAAATAAATAAAGCAACTTTCATAATTTAAACCTGACATTGCAATTGTCATAGCACGAGAGAATGCACTAGGGCTAATTTTTAAACCCATAGGAAGACGTTTCATTTGATATTGACCTCTATCTGTGGTAAAAGCCGTATATCTCCTAGAATTAGCATCTAGTTCAATTTGATAGTAACCCTGAGATAAATCTAAGTGGGAAAAATAAACTGCTCCAGATAATGAATCTAGAATTTCAGTAATACAGGGTAACGGGAATTTATCATCTTCGATACGTTTATTTAATAATCTATAATCTATTACTACGCGCCATTTTTGAACACCATTCTGATCTTTCTTTTTTGGAACAATTAGCAAGGGTGCTGACCATTCGGATTTTGTTTCTTCGATTATACCACTCTCTAACATTGAATCAATTTGTTTGTGTATTTCTTGTTTTTGAGCTTGTGGCAACCGATAAGGTTTAACGTACGCTGGGCGAGCTGATTTTTGTAAATGCAGTTTTTGTTTGTAAATATTTGTTACTGTCAAAGGATCGCCCTCAAAATGAAATACGTCAACATATTTTGCACAAACTTTTTGAATAGCATAGCGCTCTTCTGTACTTAAAGAATCAGTATTGATTAAATCTAATAATTTGGAAACTCTGTCAACAGACGAAACCGTAGGGGTGTTAAAATAACACATTTCATATTCACTTAATTTAACTACTTTTGGCTAAAAATTTTTTAAATTTATATCCTTATCCGTAACGTTTAAAATTCTCACAGGAATCATATTATTACTTGGGCGAACGATCATACCTGCAGTGAAAACACCGTGACATAATTCGTCCGGTAAGATTACACAATCTTCATTAATATCAGTCCAACAATATTTTATAGTTTCGCAACGTGCGGGAATATTTACTGAATAATCATATTTAGATTCCATTGGTATTACTACATTACAATTACTAATTAAAAGAGACAAGGTAAAATTTTTGAAATCTATTTGTGCACAATACTTTTGCAAAAAATCTGAACCTATGACTCCATGAATTCCGCTTTGAAAATTGTCAAGTATTAAAAACTTGTGACTAACGTTTACATCTTGTATTTTTAATGAAATATTTGCTGAACCTTTTGTAAAAACTGAACCTGAAATGCCATTAACCTTAATACGTATAGATGAATCCATTTTTTTCATTTTTGGCTACATAAGATGAAAACATAACACTTACCGAAGCTCCTGTATCTATTAAAAATAAAATGTCATTCATATTATACTTCATTCGAATAAAATTTAAACCATCTACAGTTAAAATTACAGGCTTAGCTATTTCCGAGTCATTGTCCTCAAAAAAGTATTTGTCAGCAATTGTTGATTGCTATATTTGTTGTGACACCTGAGACGACCTGCTTGCATCAAATTTACCCGAGAAGTATTGTCTCGGTTTTGATTAAAATTTCCTCTGAAATTATTAAATCTACCTCTAAAAGAACTAAACTTATTGCGATATCGATCAGCTAAATTATTTCCAAAATTTCCCTGAGTATTTTTGTTTTGATTTGAGAAATTTTTATTCTTATTATAGGAAAACCTATCACGTGAATTTGAATTGTGATATCCGCGGTTATATCCACGATGATGCATGTGAAAAACTTTAGCGGGTTCCCGATTTTGTAACTCTTCATCTTTAGCTCCTAGGATAGCTTCATTTAATTGTGAATAATTTCTAGATTTGACAATAGTTCGCAAATCATTATTCTGCAAACCATTCGCAAACGCATTTATTGCAATCTTTTCGTTTGCGACTTTTAAAACTTTGAAAGCGTCCGTATTATTTTCGGCCTGGGTTATCGTTAAATCTACAAATAACTGTTCGATAGTTTTACCAAATTCCTCTATCGATTTACCCTTTTGTTTTGCACTATGTAATTTTACCGATAATGCGGCGGGAGACTTTTTTGGCAAAAAATGTTTCTTTAAATCTTCAATAAGCGTTTCAATAGTGTCATATTGCTGATTTAAGCGAATTTTCGCATTTTGAGACAACCTAGTTTTTAAAACATAGGAAATTAATAATTTTTTACCATTTACATCAAGCAAGTCATGATACAACTCAATAGCATCAATCAATTGTTTTGTCACACTTTCTGAATCGTTCATTAAAGGCAATAAAGTTGCAGCAGTACGCAAATCAAAATTTTCACCCATTTTTTCTACGTCAGAACACTCTGAACTTGAACTGTCTGCTTTATTTTCAGATTCTTGTAACCTATTTTCTAATATATTCCTACAATCTATAATTAATTTATTTATTGCATCAACAGCACTTTTTGTAGCGTTTATAGTTTCTGCTGAGTGCGTTTCTTGATTAAAAATTTGCTTTAAATTTGCAAGTTCCGCGACAAAATTATCTACTTTCTTAAGTTTACGAGTTATATTTTTAAAATTTGTCCTTCTAGCAAGATTTTCCTTTCCTAAATTTCTATAAAAAACTCATATCCTCTAACAAATATTTAAATTAGGTGGGTACAGATACAGACATTTGTATTATTTATAAAAATTAAGAATTAAATTTAACCTACGAACACTGCACAAATATTGTTTTAAGCACATTGCTTACAAACTTAAACTGTCGTTGTTTGGTTCGGGTGGGCCGTGATGACGTGGATCTTCAAATTTTTTCGGTACTCCTACTGAGCTCCTGGCGGATTTTCTTGGTTATCATTTTCTTATAGTAACCCCGACAATGGGCTATAACAATTAAAATGAACCCAATAAAAGCAACGATACCCAAAATTTCAGCTACGTTGAAGGATGCGAGGCTTGTTTCGTTTGTTGCGCCACCACTATTTCCTGCTTGCGCTATAATTACTTCTTCCTTCGACTGCGTAGTCCCCATTTTTTAAGTTTTTAATTTTTCATTCCAATGGTTGGACTTGTACCCCAAAATTTTCTTTAAAGGTCGGGCGTGGCAAAAACTTCGTCACAAAAACGAGTAAAGCCAGCCACTGGTAGGGTCGCCATGTGATAAACCTTCCTCTTACTGTTGGTGGTTGGTAAAATTAAAACATCTTGTTGTTAAAATTAATATATATTTAATATAATTAACGAACTTGTTAACTCGACTTGAGTAGGAATAGGAATGTGTCCTTTTTGGTAACGTTCCGTACTTTTCCAATAAACAAGACGTTGCAATAATTATTGCTTATGTGGTTAAGTACGCAACGCTCCAGTTTTGCTCTACATACCAATTGTTACAATAAACTGCTTAAACTACTAAATACTAACTAATTAAATCTAAGCACTTCACAGACTTGGGGATCAGAACCGTACGGTTTGATTTCCATGCCGAGGGATATACCTCATTGGCCAAGATTAGATTGTAAAATCTCGCTAGGATATCACAAATGCTCATTCCTAGTTGCTTAAGGTCTTCAGGTTTAATGCCGTCTGGACCCGCCGCACCACTCGAATCCGTCGCCCTGACTCGAGCATACACTTCCGGTCGACTTATAGGACTGATCATGCCGAACTTCCTCTTTCGGGTCCGGAGTCCAGGAACACTCCCCCGGCTGTCCCTATAAACTCTCGTACAACCGTCTAACGTCCTCTTCAGGCGGGGTGGCCGTACGGCTACTCCTTTCGAGCGGCATATCCAGCACGATAAAGTCCACCAACCCAGGACATTTACGAAAGAGGTCCTGGTGGCGAGCGAAGCGATATCGGCGGCGGTTGCCTGGGCGTTTCGACGGCCTCGCTCTGGTCCCGCGTGCGGGTTCGAGAATGGGTTGCACCAGGGTGGTCGCCAGATGACACACGAACCCGTCAACGCCGGCGACTGAGCAATTCCCTTCAAGTTCCACTACTAGGGCTAGGAGCCCAGCAGTCATGCTCTCGGGATCATGCACAAAGTCTGATCCGATCCCCTCGGACCACACCGTCGCCCATTCGTCGAGAGGTCTTCGAAGGTCAATCATGGGATCCGCATTGCTCAACGGGTCCGGCGTGTCGCCTCTCTTTGGTGGAGGGGAGGCTGACCACTTATCGGACCATGAGGTTTGCGTTCCCTCATTTTCCAGGTCAGGCGAGAGCTCGACAGGATACTCGATGGTAGCGGGCTCGGTGGTGGACCCTGCTTCCGCGTCCAGCGCTGAGTCCATGCGTGGTCTTTTGCTCTCGCTCTGGCCCGACCCTGCGGGGCCGTTTCGGAGGGGGCCGCCGGAGATGGCCCGCAGCCCGCAACCTGGTCCGGCATCCTCGCAGGGGACTCTCATTTTGCCCGTTCTCAGGCGCACAGATGGGGGGTCCAACCTATCGCACCCCTCGGCCGCCTCCACAACAGGAGTACCATTGGGGGCGTCCGGTTGGGGTCGAGGGAACCCCCCCCCAGTCTGACCCCCCGGGTTCGGGTTGGTGGTTCGTGCCAGCACTCAGATTGGCTACCCCCGGTGGGCCATTAGGTTCCTGGGCGGCATCGTTGAGCTCATTTAGCTTATTTCTTTTCCTTTTAAGATCTTTACGCTTCAGTCGGACCTGTTCCTTAGTTTTATTAAATAACAGGGCTCCCGTCGCGTTTATAAGCATGTTCTCGCCCAGGTCTCCCTCAAGTTGGAGGAGCGTACGCTCCTCTTCCTCGGTCCACACGCTCCGTCGCCTCCCCGAGGTCTGCACTTCGCGCTCGCTAATTCCGGATCGTCGGGCGTTGCTGACCTCCGGATGTCGGTGTCGGGCATGGACGCTAGACGCGCGTTGAGAGCTAAATCTCCTGGGGCAAGCTGGACACTGGACGTTACCTGTAGGCGGTAGTGGCCCGCTGCATTTGGGTAGATGACAACGGACCGCGTGGATCCGGTCAAATTCCTTTTGGGTGCGACCGCACATCCAGGTTGTCCGTATCGTCGAGTGCCGAGCCTTGACGTGGTCCGCTATGCCCTTAGCGTCCGGTTGCACCGCACCATTCTAATCACACAGATCGCATACCCAAAACCCCTCAATTGGGTAACTAATTTTAAGCCCAGCCGGGGCGGCTACCCCTCCACCCGGGCGGGCGATGTCATTTCTGACACCTAGATCCATTTCGCCTTTCAAGATGCCTAGATCGTATTATCGCCAATTTATGCCAATTATATCTACGCCACTTTGATGCCAATATATACCTAACTCGAATTAAACGCCAGTGCAACAGAAACCTTTATACTTATGCCAACTTTTCATATTTATTTAAGCCCCATTCAGGCGGAACCCCCTTAATAACCCCGTAGCAGGGGCGGCGCTGGTACAGGGCCAATTGTCCATACTTCAGCGGGTTCAGAACGGACCCGTCGGCCCCTTGGGACCCAGCTTCGGGCGGCACTCCTACAATTCCGCCCCTCGGTGGGTGACGGACACGCTGCAAGTCCCTCAGAGACGACCGGGCTCGCCCCTCCCCCGTGTCAGGTCTCAATCGGATGGCCTATTGTCCAACTGCCCCGGCCAATTAGAGCAGCAGGGGAGCACTCCATGAAGCGCTAACCACTGTCATATCTCATTCGGAGCTGCTGAACCATCAGTCGGGCGCCCGCACACCCAACAGACTTATACTCTGGTATTCCCATGTCGGGACCAATGCCCCGCGCACCGAAGGGGTCAACCCCACACACTTTCTTTCCTACGCCAATATAGGTGTTTGGTAGGATTACTTATTAATAGATCAACCCAACAACGTTGGGGTGTGCATGCGTGCGGTGCGTCGCCCCCTCCGCACGAGGGGCAGGATCACCTACTCACGCCCAGGGGATTGTTCCCATCTAGGGGGTTACCCTGTTTCTTTGGTAACCTCAGGATATGTGCTGGGACTACCTTCATCCCAGCATTCCCGTTCCCTTTCTTGGCCCACGGTCCCGAGCGTCTCACTCTCTGAGGGGTTTGCCGGTACGTACATACGGGACAAAACTCGGGACTCGCGCCGCGAACAGGACAGACCCTGTCTTGGCGCTCCCTCGGCCCTCCTTGACCCTCCTCCTTCATTCTTTCCTTTCTTATCCACTCACGCCCAGGGATTCCCTCCCATCTAGGGGGTTACCCTGTTTCTTCGGCAACCTCAGGATATGCGCTGGGACTACCTTCATCCCAGCACTCCCGTTCCCTTTCTTGGCCCGCGGTCCCGAGCGGTTCACTCTCTGAGGGGTTTGCCGGTACGTACGTACGGGACAAAACTCGGGACTCGCGTCGCGAGCAGGACAGACCCTGTCTTGGCGCTCCCTCGGCCCTCCTTGACCCTACTCCTTCATTCTTTCCTTTCCTTATCCACTCACGCCCAGGGAGTCGCTCCCATCTAGGGGGTTACCCTGTTTCTTCGGCAACCTCAGGATATGTGCTGGGACTACCTTCATCCCAGCACTCCCACTCCCTTTCTTGGCCCGCGGTCCCGGACATCTCGTCCTCCAAGGGGTTGCCTGTATACACTGTGTCCCAATTTCGATGCTCACCATTGGTATCTCGGTTATTAGAAGACATAGAGCAACGGTTAAATGGGGAAAGTTTTGCAGAATTCAATACTCACGACAAATATCATTTCAAATTTGACCTAACTTTTTTAATTTTTAAAATATTTAGAAAAAACCATAATTTGCCGATTTCGTTATTCCTCAATAACTCTTTAACGCTTAATCTGACCTCTTTTAAAGTTTTACATTGTTCAGACACTTTTTTAAGACAAATTATTTGATACAAACAAAAACCCCCGATTGTCATTTGTTTTTAAGTTATTAGCGCTATCTTTTGTTTTTCTTATGGCGGCCATATTGGATTTTTGATTAGTTAGATAGTCCTTAAAAAGTGCTTTTCAACGATGTATAACATGCCTGCAAAGTATTTAGTTATAAGGAAAATATTAATAAAAACGAAAATTAATCTTTAATATGAAATTAGTAGGCTGAAAAATTAAACAGCAATGTCAAATGAAAGTGAAAAGATATTCTAAGTAATACTGTAAACTAACGAAACGATACAAAAATCATAATAAATAAAAAGTAAAGAAACGATTCTTAAAGCTTAAAGAAATTGTTCAATATGACGACCATTCTGTTCCATACACTTTTGACACCTTGTTCTAGTAGAGTTACAAACTCTACGTAGCGTGTTTCCGTTTACTGATCGTAGCACATCTAGTACTCTTTGTTCTAAAATTTCCCGAGTTTCTGGCGGTTCAAAATCAAATACTTCGTTTTTCGTGGTACCCCATAAATAAAAGTCAATGGGGGTAAGGTCTGGTGATCTCGCAGGCCATTGCACGGGTCCATTATTTGAAATCACTCTCTCATTAAAGTTTTCTCGCAAAAAATGTTGCACGTTACGAGTGTTATGGGCCGGGCAACCATCTTGCTGGAACCAGATGTTTTGCATGTTCTTGGGATTAATAATTTGCCTCAAAGCAGGCATTATCTCGTTTGTTAGGAGCTCCAAATATCTGTTACCAGTTAAATTGTAATCAAAGATAAAAGGACCTATTAACTGATTATCTAAAACAAAAAAAAGAGCTTAAAAAATAAAAAAAAGTAAACAAAATTTCATACCAATTAAACCGCACCAGACATTAAAACCAAATCGAACTTGAAATCTTCTTTGATTTTCAGTAGACCAATGATGGTAGTTATGCCTATTGAACACTCCACAATTGGTAAATCGTGTTTCATCTGTCCATAGTATTTTCCTAGGAAAATTAGCATCATATTCACATTTTTGAAGGTACCACCTGCTAAACTGTAATCTTCGGTGATAGTCATTATCACTTAAACCTTGTACAATTGTTGGTTTGTAAGGGTGATACTTGTTTTCCTTCAAGGTTCTGTGAACAGTAGATTTTGAAATCCCTGTTTCTCGTGCCACACGACGAACTGATGTGCTGGGATTGTTCCTAACGTTCTGCAAAATATTATTTCGACGTGTATCAGCATCATTAACTTCATAGTTTGCTCGTTTTTGTTCGAAGCTTCCAAAGTTCTGTAAATTGCTAACTAGTCTTCTAAAAATTGTCCTGTGTGGTTGTTGTCTTTCTGGAAAACGCTCTGCATAACTCGTGCACGCATTTTCAGTGTTTCTGTTTGCTTTGAAATACACTTCCAACATATCAACTTTTTCTTCGTTTGAATATGTATGTGCCATTATCAATACTTATAAATCTTAATACTTGACAATAATTACGTATCACTAACTACAAGTAGTTTTAATTAACTTATCTCTGCAGCACTAATTGTACTTTGACAGGTTATCGTTTTGTTTCATTATTTCGCACTAATGTTTAATTCCATGGCTTACTAATTTTATTGGACAGTATGTTTTTTTGTTAATAATGAAATTAAACGCCAGTATCGTTTCTTTATTTTACAGTATTACTTAGAATATCTTTTCACTTTCATTTGACATTGCTGTTTAATTTTTCAGCCTACTAATTTCATATTAAAGATTAATTTACGTTTTTATTAATATTTTCCTTATAACTAAATATTTTGCAGGCATGTTATACATCGTTGAAAAGCACTTTTTAAGGACTATCTAACTAACCAAAAATCCAATATGGCCGCCATATGAAAAACAAAAGATAGCGCTAATAACTTAAAAACAAATGACAATCGGGGGTTTCTGTTTGTATCAAATAATTTGTCTTAAAAAAGTGTCCGAACAATGTAAAACTTTAAAAGAGGTCAGATTAAGCGTTAAAGAGTTATTGAGGAATTACGAAATCGGCAAATTATGGTTTTTTCTAAATATTTTAAAAATTAAAAAAGTTAGGTCAAATTTGAATTGATATTTGTCGTGAGTATTGAATTCTGCAAAACTTTCCCCATTTAACCGTTGCTCTATGTCTTCTAATAACCGAGATACTAATGGTGAGCATCGAAATTGGGACACAGTGTATACAGGGTGTCCCAACCATCTGGGATTTTTCGATAGCGTCTTTATTATTATAATTATGTCAAAATATTATTAAGAAAAGTTGTAGGGTTTGATGTTCTGCATATTCCAAAATTATTTTCATATATACAGGGTGTTTTGTAAACATGTGACGATATAAAGTTGTGTTTTTTTAAATGGAACACCCCATATTTTTTTAGATATTTGAATTCTCCCTTCAATGGCGATTGCAATAATATAGCATTATATGGGTCTATTGTTAATAGTTCCGTAGTTATTCATTTGTTTGTGATAAAAATAACCTCACTTTGAACGAATATAACACCGTAATTACACCGAAATGTTAACTACTTTTCAGGGTACAATTTTTCGAATCTATTTTCAATAAAACTGCGAGGACTAAGAGGCTCTAGGTATTTTCAATACACAGGGTGATCGAAAAACGCGAACCTCACGATTTCTTGAAAATTTTAAATAGAACGCCCTGTATACGATTATGTCATTAAATAGCCGCTTTTCTAAGCTTTCAGAAAATACCATATTTATTGGGTCCATGTTTAATCGTTACGAAGTTATCTTAGTTTCTTTGTCATATTAGAGATTCCTGCGCGAACTCTGTAGTCAATTTAGTGAGCGATTGCGTGCAACTGCCGATTGTTTTTATCGTTGGTTGTTTTGAACAAAATCGCATCGAATTTTGTTTACAAATACTTTTGCTGCCGTAAATACGTCACGTTTGATGCGATTTTGTTTAAACAACCAACAGTTGAATTTTATCAACGATTGGCGCATTCAGCCGTATGAATGCTTAGAAAACAATTGCATTTAACAACTACAAAACAATTGCTAGAATATTTGTCAACAAAAACAACGGCTTCTGCGCTTCTGTCACAGTTTTTGTAGGGTTTGATAGAAAATCTATGAATTTCTCGAAAGAAGAGTCAATAAATATGGTGTATATTTTGGGTGAATGCAAGCGAACTAGTTTAGTAGCCAATCGCGTAGTATATGCAGCACGGTGAATAGTGAATGCTGAAGTTATTGGTCCATACTTTTTTAATGAACCATTGACCGGGGAGCGATACTACAATTTTTTACAAGACGGGATTCCTGAGATATTAGAAGATATTGACCTTCGAACTCGCCATTTAATGTGGTTCCAGCATGATGCGGCTGCGCCCCATAATTATTAGAGGGTACGAGAGCGCAAAGGTGGATCGGTTGAAATGGTCCCCTACCATGGCGCGCACGTTCTCCCGATTTAAATCAAATAGTTCTTTTTATGGGTTCATATAAATGACCAAGTTTACCAGGAGCCACCAACTACAATAAAACATACGAAAAATCAGATAAGAAGAGCATTTGCTGGTATGCATATCCAAACCCTACGCCATGTTCGGTTGACATAACTAAGACGTTTACGTCTATGCATTAAAACAGAAAGGATAACTATTTTTGTAACAATGGATTTTGTTTGCAAAACTTGTTGCAGTCTGTCTTCCTGTTTTTTTTTCAAATCGTTTTTAGTTAATGTTCGTTATTTTCTTAGTAAATTGTTTTCTATTTTATAAATAATAGTTCCATAGCTAAGATTTTAGTTATTTACTGATTACTAATTCATTATTTCTAGGCTTTTCTATCAAATTCTACAAAAACTGATATAAGCGCAGAAGTCGTTGTTTTTGTTGACAAATATTCTAGCAATTGTTTTCGTAGTTGTTAAATGCAATTGTTTTTTAAGCACTTCTATGGCTGAATGCACCAATCGCGGATAATATTCAACCGTCGGTTGTTTAAACAAAATCGCATCAAACGTGACGTATTTACGGCAGCGAAAGTATTTGTACACAAAATTCGATGCGATTTTGTTCAAAACAACCAATGATGAAAACAATCAGCAGTTGGTGCAATTGCTTATTAAATTGAATGCAGTTTTCGCGTAGGAATCCCTAATATGACAAAGGAACTAACATAACTTTGTAACGATTAAACATGGACCCAACAAATATGGTATTTTCTGAAAGCTTAGAAACGCGGCTATTTAATGACATAATCGCATATGGGGCGTTCTATTTAAAATTTTTAAGAAATCTTGAGGTTCGCGTTTTTCGATCACCCTGTATATTGGAAACACCTAGAGCCTCTTAGTCCTCGCAGTTTTATTGAAAATAGATCCACAAAATTGTACCCTGAAAAGTAGTTAACATTTCGGTGTAATTACGCTGTTGTACTCGTTCAAAGTGAGGTTATTTTTATCACAAACAAATGAATAACTACGGAACTATTAACAATAGACCCATATAATGCTATATTTTTGCAATCGCCATTTAAGGGAGAATCCAAATATGTAAAACAATATGGGGTGTTCTATTTAAAAAAACACAACTTTGTATCGTCACATGTTTACGAAACACCCTGTATATATCAAAATAATTTTAGAATATGTAGAACATCAAACCTTACAACTTTTCTTAATTATATTTTGACATAATTATAATAATAAAGACGCTATCGAAAAATCCCAGATGGTTGGGACACCCTGTATACAGGACAAGCTCGGGAATCGCGCCGCGAGTAAGACAAATCTTATCTCGGCGCTTCCTCGACCCTTCTTGGCCCTCTCTTTCTCCTGCTTGTTATTTCGGGTCGTTCGCATTGGGGGTCGCTACCACGAACTTAGGACGCAGCGCTTGACACCCGCGCACATGCGGTGTATAGTTCGCTTGGTGACTCCTTTCGTTGCCACTACTGACCCTCAGCGCCCGGCCTACTCCATGTCTTCGTTCTTCTAGCCGGGTCAGCGCCCAGGAGTTCACATCCTCTGGTTCCTCCTGCGGCTGGTACCTGCCGGTCATTCTGCCGGTATCTTCCTCTTTAATGCGCAAAGCGCTTGATGTTGTGTGCACCTTTCGTTGTCGCTACTGACCCCAAGCGTTGGTTGGTCCGTGTTCGTGGTTCCGAACCGGGTCAGTGCCTAGGCGACACATCGTATACTTAGCCCGCCCCCATCTTCGTGGGGACCGCGCCGCCTACCGTTAGCCACCGGGCGAACCCGGTGTCCAGCGGCCACTGCGAGGAGGTGGTAGTACGGACCTTGGGGTCTTCGCGAGCGAAGCGCCCCCGCCAGAGCTCTTCCGGGCTAAGACTTACGGGCCTGGGCCGGTTGAACGGACACCAAGCGAGCAACTATGACCTACCTAATCTAAAACAGTGGTTTATTGAATTGAAGCAATACATTCTTTAAACATTTCGGCGTTAATGGGGCCGTCCCAGTATACCTAACTATAATATTCGCTGCCTAACTAGAGATCCGAGGAATGGGCCAGAATACCAGTCCGATTCATGGAGGAATGTGAGCGCACATCGGCAAAAAAGATAACCAAATTCACAAGAATGGAAAAGGCATGCCCTTAACAATAATAGACCTATTCATAACACAAATACACAATGGGCATACTAAACCCAAGCGGGCGTCCACCTGGAATAAGCCAGGGGAGGCAATTAGTGCTGCCCACATACCCAATATGATCATTAACAGCTAAACGCCTTATCGGCATAAACAAACAAATTACAATATACAATGTGTGCAATATCTAATATCCTCGCAATAGCAACGACCTAGTTATACAATATTGGGGCCAGAGAGATCGTAATTGAATACATCACCCCCACCACAGCCAAAATATAAGGACAAACGGTAAATGGGGGGGTGACGGGCACAAGACTTACCCCAGGCTTTTATCCTCCGGTAATTGAGCGCCATCTCATGGCTCGAATGCAATCATGCTAAGGATACAGACTTATCATTATAAAAAAACAAAACTACAACACGTTAAAATGGGCGCAAGACATCGTTATTAATACCGGACGAGCAAACGATGCATGTTACAAACTTATGTATTGCGAATGATCCCTGGATCACATAAATTATTGAGTCCGGTCATTGCTTTTGCATTAAATTATCGACGCGCAAAACATATAAGGCGACATTGCGTAAGGTTCCTTGCTAAACAAAAAAAAATACGAATTACAAACAATATACAAACAGACAATGGTTAGGCGGACCACAATTCGGTCGGCCTCCAGTATAAACTAAACAAGAAAAAAAGCGGCGATGGAAGCGTGTGCGCGGAAGTAGGGATGAACTAAACGGCAACCCACCACCAGCCCAGCGCAGGGAGAGCGCCGAGGCGAGAGGCGAGGGGCTGTAGGACTGCGGGGTCCCGCGATAGACCAACGACGGGGAGACACGAACACCATGATCACACACGGCGCCGTCGCACTGACCTATTGAAATCATTGTGAATGAAAGCACCCCACTTAATACAATCACAAATAACTGTTTTGATCTCACTATTCGTTAGGTGGAGCTTGTTGATCAGCTCTACGCTCACTCTTGGCAATGTGCCACGCGCACCCAACACGAACGGTACCACCTCAATCACCCGATTCGGGAATTTGTTGTTAAGGGCAGTCAGGAACTCAGGAGTAGAATAATAGTCCCGCTTGTTGACGAAGGCGGACGCCAACGAATTAGGACCCTCCTCGGGAATCCGCAACTGTCCATCCGCCTGCCGTACCCGCAGCTCGACGATGGCACCCCATCCATGAACCTTCCCAAATCGGGTAATTAGCTGCACGACTCTATCGTGGCGCCTGACCCTGGAGGCGTGCGTGCTCGGGCACCCTTGCAGCACGTGCGACAAGGACTCCACTCGCGGACACCCGTTCCGACACATCCGGGCGTGGGGGGGGGTTGGAGGGGATCCCCATAGTTGGTAAGAGGTTGCCCCTAAGTTGAACAGCCTTAACCCAATCCCTCCTCGTCCAATATGAAGGTGGAAAGTCGATTCAGGAGCCGGATGAAGAAAAGTGGTTGCCCTGCGATAGTCCATTACCAGAGTAAGACGCCTGAAGGTCGCGGCTGGCCTGGTTGACCACGATGGCGGTCGAGAGACGATCACCCGCCATCCGACGGGTCTTATTTTGGAGGCCAACGGCCTCTGTTACAACTTCGCTGACCAAGGTTTCGCTCGAAAGCCCGAGTAGACTGATCCGATTGTAGAGGATAGTCGGTATCCTCTGAGCGAAGGAGAAGATGCCCACCCCGCCTTCTCTACACTTAGCGTATAGGTAGGCGTTCGAGGCAGATGGAGGCTAGCCTTCGTTGTTTTTCGGATCAGTTTATCGACCCTCGCGAGGATACCAGCGTTGATGGAAGGGGATTGTAGAATATACAAATATCTGGGGATCAGGTAGTGTTTAATGAGCACCAGCCTTTGGAAAGGCTTAAGGGGCGCTCGATAAATTCGGCCCAGCTGGGCTACAAGAATTGAGGGTGTTACTATTCCCATGTGATTATAGAGGAACCCCAGATATTTGTATGTATCAGAAATTGCAACTTGTTTGAGTGGCTCGCCGTGTAACTGGAACTGAGGGGTGGTACATACGAATAATGTCTTTTTATGCGGTGCAGGTTTGACCGAAAGGGCCGTGTATTTACGCGTGTTACATGACAGGGAACGGTCAGAGAGGAAGGAGGAAGCTAAGCTGAGGAGCTTCTTCATGGCATAGATGTTGGGCGCCAACAGGATCATGTCATCAGCGTAGGCGAGGGCGGAAATCCTATGGTTCTCTGAGACCTCCAGTCCGTAATGGGAATCATTTAGTGTGCATAACAGCTCGTCCATTACTAGATTGAAGAGGGCTGGAGATAACGGGTCGCCCTGCTTAACCCCACGCTTCACCGGAATAGCATCGGTCACCATTCGCCCACAGGAGATTCGGGTCGAGTTACCTCTGTACGACTCTTTGATGTAGGCCCTGGAATTAGCATCGACACCCGCTCGTTTTAGTGCGCGATCAATGGAATGGACTGATATGGTGTCGAATGCTTTCCGTATGTCCAGGGAGACAACGTGATGTTCTTTATTGCGTTGCCTGTACTTCTTTATTGTACTACACAGGATGATATTATTTATCAGGGTGCCGTCGACGCCCTTTCGAAAACCCCGCTGTTGCGTGTTGATATTAATAGAGACAGCGATTCTATTCGCAATTATCCTGTGTAGCGCTCTGAGTACCAACGAGGACACGGTTATGGGGCGCCAATTGTCGATATTCCTCGTGTCCTCATTTTTAGGGATAAGAGTCGTACGGTTCAACCTCAGCTTTGAGGGGATGGTGGCGGTCATCAGCATAGCGTTATAGAGGATCTGTAGGCCCTCGTTTGGAATCTTGACAAAAGCGTTCTTGTCTATGCCGTCAGGTCCGGAGGCGGAGTTCTTAGCCTCCTCTCTGGCGTTCCTGATATCGTCAAGCGTGATAGGTTGAACGAGCGAGACAGAGTCTTGTTCTTTGGAGTCAGTTATAGGGTGTTCTTCGTGGGGAGAAGGGACGTTGAAGATGTTGTTGTAAGCCGTCACTATCTCGTCGTAGGGAGGTCGCTCCACTCCACCCGTGAGGCCATCCAGTAGCTGATCGGCCAGCTTAGAGCGGTTCATCTTAAATAGTGTCTGAGCCGCTCTATACTTAGTAGCTCTGGACGGATTGTCCGGCCTCAATTGAGCGGGGGGTGCGTTGTTGTTATCACCCCTACGGGGATGCTGGAGCGTTGTTGTACTCTTTACTCTCCCACCACTGATCAAGGTCCTCGTTGGCGTATGTCGTATTGACGAGGCGTTGTAGTAAGGCGATGTTACCTTGATCCGTCGAAGTGGAGAGTAAACCCCTTAGTGACTCTAGGATGGGCTCATTAATCCGAACGGCGTTTGGGATCTCATGGTGCTGGAGGATCCCCCTTGCGGGAGGCGTTTGGTGGCCCATCTGGGCGGGAGCCGCGCTCTCCGCTTCATCGACTGGCTCGATGTTGTTGCCACTGATGTTAGCAATCTCCTCTTCGGGGGCGGCTAACGCTACAGGTGCGAGCGGATTTTCATTGGCCTCCACTACCGAAACATTCGGCGAATCGTTCCAGTGTTCGCCCAGGGGACTCTTGGCGCCTTCCGCGTTGTTGTCACTGCTGTCGTCGGAGATGACTATGGCCTGTCCGGAGTGTTCTGATCGTTGATCGTCCCCATCTGTCTCCTCGTCGTCACACTCCTCCTCCTCGATTCTCTCCGAATCGTCGCTGGACTCGCTGGAGTCATCAGAGTCGTTCACCGTGGTCTCCAAAGGGTCCAATTTCTCTCGTTCCTCTTGGAGGATATTCTTATAACGGTCTCGTTTCCTTTGGGGCCTCGAACGGCCGCTCTGTGTGCTGCGCCAGATATTGATTAATGTTCCTCCCAGTATATTTGGCCTCTAAAATGGCCAGGTCACGCAGCTCCTGATCCGTCCATAGGTTGTAGGCTCTGCCCCTATTCTCATTTTCGGCGTTGTAAAGCTCCGGATGTTTTAGGCGGACATGTTGGCGCATACCCTGCCTGTTGCTAAATCTTGATGCACAGTGCTCGCATTGGCCCTCATCGTTTGCTTCCGGGGGGCCCCTGCAGTAATACCTGAGGTGCTGTCGCAGGGAAGCCTGCGAGTTGAACCTCTTCCCGCAGACACAATCCAAGTTGTTATCGTTCATTCTAAAAGGGGGAGTGGTACGTGACACAGGGAAAATCAGTACTCCTGTGCCCTCAAAATTAATAACAAAATACCACTCCGTGCGCAAGAATCCTTGCTTCCAGACAGGTCTCAAATGAATCTCTCAAGAGCGTGAGGGGGGATAAGGAAAGGGGGGAAGGGAATCGATTTAAGGGAAAAACACTGTAAAGAAAAAGACACTAATAAAAAATTTACGATAAATCAATTTGAGTACTTGATCGAAACGTAAAAAAACTGAGAAAAAATTTTGGGGTGGGGGTAAAATTTCCGAAAATGAAAATATAAAAAATACAAAATGGGGGGAGGGGTAAAAAAATATATAAAGGGGGGGGGACAAAAATGTTTTGGTGGAGGGGGGTGAAGATCTTGATGATAAACCCTGCGCACAAGGGGATTGTGCGCAAGGAACGTAAAAGATGTAGAGGATTGCCTAGATAAAAATAGATAAGATTTTCTAACTGAAAGAAAGAGGGGATGAAGGAAAATCACCAAAGATGTTGGCGAGTAGTGGCGGGTCGAAATTAACCGGAGAGAAGATCGATCCGATATGGGCTGGGTTATTTTCCGAACGGAAAGACACTGGGTGGAAAATAACCAAAAGCTGGAAATCTTCCGCTCGGAAAAGTACTGGATGGAATTTACCCAAGAAGATATGACGACATACAAGCAATCAAATTGTTCTAGAACAATTAATTACTGCGGTTCTCTTAAAATACAAAAACACTCACCCCATTAACAGAGGCGAAACTATGGGGTGGTAGAATCCATACCCTGGATCGATCGCCTTCACCTATCCCGCTCAGTTATCTTCGGCAATCTTCGGTGTAGATGTTATTAGGTGAGCTATCGGCAAGATGATCGGATTAGGTCACTAACACTTTCACATGACCGCTGCCACTCCACGAACTCGGTAGCCCAAAATGGTAATTAATGAGCTTGATTGAGCTACCGAAACGCGACACTTTGCAGGAGCGAAATGAAAGGCAGCCTCACGCCTCCCCACTTAAGAGGTCATAGTTACTCCCGCCGTTTACCCGCGCTTGCTTGAATTTCTACACGTTGACATTCTTGATATGCCCAATCTATTTCCGTTAAATAAGGTTACTGTAATTATGTATAAGAATATTTCGTTTCTTACTATTTGGCTTGCCCTTGTAACTATTAGTTAATAATGAATATATTTACTGAAATTAAATGAATGAAAACTTAAGGACAAAGGTACCACTTCTTGGTCAAGCAAGTCCAGTTAAGAAAAACATTAAATATGTATTTTGTAAAGGATTGTTGTGGCGAGTTTGAGATTTGATATTTCTTTATTGAGATTTTTGAAAACGACGAAGTTTAGCAATTTAATTTGATATACAAAACTATAAACATGAGTTTCTATGTGAGATGGTTATAACAACAGAACAAATTACCTTACTATATCTACGTAAGTGTTATGATGTGATGTGTCTAAACACAGGGTTGTTTCTATAACTTCACATAGAAACACATGTTTATAGTTTAAGTATAAAATATAGCCACATTATTTCAATGAAATATAGTTTTATTAATGTTTCCATTAGCACTGATAGATCATCTGCGGAATACGACTTATTATTAAAAATTACATATTGTCACGTGATTTTACAATCCCGTGTTATTTTGCAATTTTTCAGTCATTTTAAATTATTATTAAGATTTTTCAGTACGGTCCTGTACCTTATTTTAATTTTCGTATCGATTATTTCATATTTGCTACAGTTGATTTCATTATGTCTGAAGGACAATTAAGGTTAACTCATTTTGGCACGTTCTTCATTATAATTCTCAGAAGTTTCCAAAGTCACATTCGAAATTGCATCGTCGTGAAACATTTCCTTTGTTCAAATCCTAAGGTGACCTAAATTTTACGCGTATGATTGGCGACGCTGACATCATCTTATTGCAGTTAATGCAGCTAATCTAGATATGCTTCCGGGAATTCCCCGAGACGCGGGCTGTGTCAATTTGGCGTTCCACTCCCCTCTGCCTTCTTAGTGCCTTCAGTGCGTGAAAGTTTACCAACCATGCTGGACGCCTTCTTCTGAGGCGCGGTGCCGTAATTGTCGTAGTTCAGGGTAGGTTCTTACAATGAACCAGGAAGGCTTCCACTACCGGTGATTTTCTCGTGGAGAAATCACGTTATCGACTTTGTCGGATCCATAAGGAATGCCAATATAATCCTGGAGTGAAATAGAATCGTGTGTGAGGAAGTTTTAAGTGACAGTGTTGTCGGCCGCCTACACGTTTCCTCCTCGTGAGGGATTAGGAAAACCTACCACTTTATGGATTACTCTTCGTCTTGTTCCCGCACCCGTCTTCGAAGGAAAAGCTCGTCCAGTTTCATGTCACTCCTTGGCTTTTTGTCAAGTATCATCTCGCCAGGTAAAACTCTTCCCTATACGCTGCATCTGCTTTCGTTTGTGTTCAAGTAAATAGTGCCTCTTGCTCGCAGGCATCTTTCAGTGAATTCAGTTCCTTAAAAGTTAATAAGTACCGCCTGTTGTAATTTGTTTGATTTTTGTGTCTTAATGTGCAACGTTTAAAGTAATCACAGACAGCTAGCTTATCTGTTTTGTCCAGTGGTAAGTGGAGCAGGCACTTGTGAACCTCGCCTTGAGCGGATCCATGGTCACTTTGCAATTTGAGGGCCCTGGCAATGCAGTTGGCTGGTTATTTTATTTTGGGTTTTTAACGTAAAGACTTTTGTGTTCAAAGTATCGTCAAGGGTAGAGTATTATTTTGTGTATTATGTTGCATGTAAAATTATTGGTACTTATTGTTAATTTGTTTATTGTGTTATTTGTGTCTTTCTATTCCTTTGTTTGGAATTAAGGGGGCTTAGCTTGTGAATATTTTTACATTAACTAACGTAAATACAGTTCCCTCAATTCTTCTTCCCGTAAAGTAAGTTTCGTAGTCATAAATTTGGTAGTCATAAATTTGGTGTAACGTAATATTTTTGATTGTCTTTTGCGTAATGTTTCATTGTTCATTCTTGTGTCTTTAAGTCATTAAATATTTTAATATTCAATTCAGTTTGGTCTTGTTAATTGTGTTCAGTGTTTCCCTTTTATTTCAGAGTATCTTGTGTTCAATGTTTCAAGATTTACGTGTATAAAGTGTTAGCCTGCCTACAAGATTTAGAGTTTTGCAGTAAAGTAATTTTAGTAGCAAGGTAAGTTACATCTTGCGCAGGAAGCAGCTATTCGACAACCCCCTTTTTGCCGAGCCCTTGGGAACCTTCCATGATGGGTTTCCTTCTTTTAGATCTCTGGGTGACTTTAGTCATGGTGGCGCCCTATCTACCGTTTACGACCATCCCCTTTTGAAGGGTTAATAGGTGTTTATGAGCATTATTTTAGCGACCCGAACTCGCCCTTCTCCACTGTTTTAGCTAGCCGCGCGCATAAGGGATTACCATCCCCCATTTAATGTCGTAGTGCAGTTTTGGCACGTGACAATATTAAAAACGAAAAATGCGTTGGTCACAGTTATATATTGCTGTATTTGTATAATCTATTTCAAAAATCTGCTTATTTTTACTATATTACAGAAAACTAAACTATTACCAGCAAAATATTTAGGTTTCAGTTTAAAATTATTTTATTATAACATAATTTGTTTAATGTTTAGAATTCATACGAGACCAGGTAAATATTGTTTATTCCATACATTATTGTGTAAATGATTATTTTTATAAATAAACAAAAAACCTGTTTCAATTTGTTTATTCTTTATTATCCATAAGTTTCTTTAGTAAACTGCTTAAAAAATATGTACATTCATAAGGTGTTTACAAGATTAAAGTTACCGGTTTAAAATTACAACAAATTTAAGACCAAATTGTTCAAGAAATTTTGTTAGTATTCCGTGGTGACGTGGTGTTAGTGTTAGAATGCCCTACTTGAAAATTAAACAATTTTACCATTTTTGATAAATACACCGTTAAAAAAATTAAAGCATAAAGGTGAAAATGTACATATGTAATGCGTAACTAGTAAGCCTATTTATTAATAACACTTTTATACGTATAACAAAGTGTTGTGCATTTGGCATAAAATTTCAATTATTCTTTGATCATTAAAAAGAGACGTAAAAATATTCAATTACAATTAACAGCATATTTAAACCCAAAACGTTATTCGATGCAGACTTAGTAAAACATTATATTGTAAACAGTCTAATCAAAAATTAACACTAGCAATTGCGACACTGATAAACAACAATTGAAAACAATCAATAAAAAAACGTAACTTGACCGACAAGCATCAATAATGCAATCATAATGAGACGGATGACAAGCACCCGAAGCTTTTGTTTTTTGCAATGGTCGGCTAACACTCTCAAGTATCAATAGTGACTTGGTATTTACATCATATAGCCAGTTTCTAACAAAAAGATCAGTAAATTGTAAGTGATCCGTTTTTTTTGCCGGTGTGTGTATAACAAAAACCTGAATGTAAGATTTTGTACTTACCTAAAAACTCTGGCCACCAAAGCACACTGTCACTAAACTAACACTACTAAACACTAAAAATATTACTTTTACGTTACAATACAAATTTTACGTGTTCAAGTGAAATGTAGACAGATTTTGTCATTTGATTTGTAAGTTCTTTAATTTCAGAAAATGTACGTGTTTCTTGTAAGCAATCGTCAAACAGGATAATTACTAACCATTATACGATGAGAGATTATTTCAAAACTATGTTAAACTGTATTTGGGATTTATTTTGTTTTAAGTTGCAAGTGTATCATTGTAGAAACGCATTGTTCCACTTTAAGACATGTCACTTTCCACAATGGGACAGTGCTACATCTTTTAAATTAAGGAATAAAAATAAGCAAATAAGAAAGTGTTATTGGCTCATATGTTAGTTTTTTCTTTTTTAGTGACTGTGAAGGCAATAAAACATGAAAAACTCAATTTTTCAAATAGAAACTCTTATTTCAGCTGCTTTCCCTAGGTTCTGGGGGCGAAAGCTGTCTTTGTTCCATCTGCATAGTCAATGCCACCTACAAAATTATACCACCCAGTAAACCTTAAATAATTTTTTTTATAATCTTCGAAAATTTTGCATTCACTGGGATTTCAAGCCCAAATTATTTATTTAACTTTTTCCTTTAGGTATACTTAATGCAAAAAAACTGGTGATTTTGTAGAGTTCGAAAATAAAAATATGAAAAATAACTTACAAACCAAAAGTACTATTAAAATTTTTTTCCGTAAGCTTGGAGTTGGTCTGGCTGGTGGTGATCCAGCGATTCTTCTACGGGGAGTTGCAGTTGGCGTAGCAGGTCTATTACTGCTATGTGCTTGGTTCATGTTTCCAAAGTCAATGCCCGCAGAATGAGCTAGTAAAAATCAAAGTTGTGGGTTTTCATGGATTAAAGTAGGTCATTTACAAGTTTTACCGACGCACAGTGATTCAAAATCATAATCTACTCGGACAAAAATTATGCGATATTTTTAATAATGATTTATGAACTTTTATACTTTTATGTTTTGAATATACATATACAGCACATCCAAGGCCTCTAGACATGGAAAACCGGGTCTTGAAGCTAGAAGCATTATACAGGATGTTTCAAAATTGCACGGCACCTTTTTAGGAATGTGTTCTCTGGGACAAAATATTACGATTTCCCTAAAATTACCTTAGTCCAAAAGTTAATATTTAGGGAGATACAAGGTGTCAAAGCCGAATTTTTAATTTTAATTTTTTGCTGTAATTTCGAAAGTTTTCAGAATATTGACATGAAAATTGGGCAAACTAAGCTCGTTAGCGCAGTGGTAAGAGCGCTGGGCTCCTAGCTAGGAGTCTTGGGTTCGAATCTCATGCAGTGGCTAGAATTTTTATAAACAATTCCCCACTGTTCGAGGTCGGTACTTGAGCGAGCGAAGCCATTTAATCGTCTGGTTTGATTAATGATTCTGTCTTCGGAGTGGTCGGCTTCAGATAGTAACAAGACACATACACTATACACTTAATACACGGTCACAAACTCTGCAGAAGGCAATGGGAAACCACTCCTATTGGAATATGACTAGACTAGGCGACACCAAGCAGTTAAGCATATCCGCCCCCCTGACATCTGAAGGATGTCAGGGACGTCTTTAGGGGAATGAAGCGAGGGACGTACCTTCTTACCTTACTTACTCCTACCTTCTAACCTTACTTACTCCTCCTGCCGGCGCTGCTCCTCCCGGTTCTTCAGAACTCTCTCGGCGAACTCCCTGAGGCGGTCGTATATGTCTTCTGCCACTAGGTCCTGTGGGCGTGGTGGCCATCTGACTCCACGTTGTTCCAAGAAGACCTGTAACAGACCCCTTTCCCTTTCTACCTCTTGTGTCCCGCAGTCTGTTAGGAGGTGCGCGCTCGTATCCTCCGCTCCGCACTCGCATTCGCCCCTGTCCGTCAAGTTGAAGGATCGCAGGTTCGCCCTGAAGTCGCCGTGCCCCGTCAGGAGCTGGGTGATCCAGAACGAGGGCTCGACCCATGACATCTGTAGCCTCTCTGCCACGCTGGGGAAGAATCCGTGCGTGATCCTTCCATCTACCGACCTGTTCCACGAGGTTATCCACTTCCTCAGGATGTGTTCTCGGAGTTCGACGAGAGCCTGTTCGATCGTCTGCTCCCTGCCATCAAATTCAAACTCACCTATATTCACCGGGATCCTTCTTCGTATCTTCCTCCGGTACCATCTTTCTTCTGCCCTAAGTGCCAACGGCATCCGTTTCGCCAGAACTCCTTGCGCATTCGTGGACGCCGTTCTGTACGCCTTCGTTGATGCTAGAAGCATCGGGCGTTGGGTGGTGCCTAGCCCGTCCCTGAGCCTACTGTTCAGCTTGTCGAACCAGACCTCCGCTCCGTAAAGAGCGACGGGTTCGAGAACTCCCGTGTGGAGGATCTCTACGGTCTTGTGGTTTAGTCCCCATCTGGCTTTTACGACTCGCTTGAGGCTCATCCCTAGCTTCCGTCCCCTTTCTTTCAGTTCCCTCATGTGAGGGATGATCGTCATTCCTTCCCCCCAGTATATCCCTAGGTGCCTTACCTCGTCCACCATACGAAGTCGGTGGTTCCCCATTCTTACCCTCGGTCGCCTTCCTCGATGAAATTTACCTTTAAGCATAAGACCTACCGATTTCTCTTCGGAGAGGTGCAATTTATGAAGATTGCACCACTCCAACGTCCTTCCTAAGACTTCGCTGGGCCGGTCCTCTGGTTGGGCTCTGGAGTTGCCTTCCACGATGATCACTTCGTCGTCCGTGTACGCCACCTTCTTGCACCACGGTTCGTCTTCCTCGAGGTTTTCGTCGAATACGAGGTTCCAGAAGAACGGTCCCAGTATTGACCCCTGAGGGCAGCCCCTCTGGCAGATCCTCACGACGCTATCCTCTCCTTCCCTGAGCTCGACTCTCCTGTTGGATAAATAATCTTTGATTACCTGATACAGATTCTTCGGGCACCTCCTCGCCCTGAGTACCCGGAGTACATCCGGCCACCAAAAAACGGGAAACCACTGCAGGGAACACATTTCCCTAGTATAAGGGGGATATAAGAAAGTTTACGACGCCAAGTCGCCAAGATATTTGTTGTTGAAGTAAGTGATGCTACATTTTTTCAGTCCTTAAACAGCATTACTTGTGTTACACTAAAATCTGATAAATATTCCACTGATCCACTATTACTTTGTGTCCTATAACTTATTTTTGACAAGAATATGTCAATTTCTTGTTTTAAATACAAGCCTACTGCGTTACAGAATGCTTAGAAAATGAAAAAGATGTTGCATTACCTACATCAACAGCAAAGATCTTAGAAACGGTTAACTTTAGAGACATTGAACTAGTATACTTTTTTTGTATGAAAAAGACGAAGAAATTGTGTCCTAACCATAAGTATAAAAAAGTTTAGGTATGTTTAAGGTATTAGGTGTAGCAAAAATAAGCTTCTTTCAAAAGCAATGTTAAAATTGAGGACGGATTATTATTTCCCGCCCCAAGAAAGGTAGTTTCCCCAATTTTCATGTCAATATTTTGAAAACTTGAAATTACAGCAAAAAATTAAAATTAAAATTTCGGTTTTGACGCTCTGTATCTCCCTAAATATTAACTTTTGGACTAAGGTAATTTTAGGTAAATCGTAATATTTTGTACTAGAGAACACATCTCTAAAATGGTGCCGTGCAATTTTGAAACACCCTGTAGATGAAAAGTATTTTAAGAAATGAAATTTCTCGAACAAAACAATATTTATGTCTTAACGCATAATAAAAGCTACAAAATTATAAATAAATGTACAGGCTATGTATGAAGTTGTTCGTTAACGTCATCAGTCACCATCATCATTAACATCTTCCTCTTCTTCATCTTCATCTACCTGAGGTGAACTTAACAATTCAATTACATCATGGTTGCAGTTTTGGCTCCTTCTTACAGGAAAAGGCCTAATGCTAGATATAAACGGGTCAGAAGAAACCAGGAGGATATGAAATAAGTCTTCATTTGTTGCTTTTCGGGAAATTTTTCTAGTATTGTGTTCCCGGTAATATCTCCAATCCTTGTGTCTTGATTCCTGGACGTCTTCTGATAGCTGACCAATTGGAATCACAAAGTTTTTGATAATTACACTCCCGTGAATTTGTATTTTATGCAGAGTAACGGGCATAGGATACCAAGAATATAATTTAACATAGAGTTTGGCTGTTTCAAACGAAAGGATTGAAATTTGTCAGGCTCGACCGCAAGACCGCTGCTTATAGCAGTTAAAATTACACTAAATCGGTAAATTAAATTTTTGTCTATCCCAGTGATTAAGCTCGAAAGCTCTGGGTTTTGAAAAAAACATCTAGCGGTGTTTCCATCGTTGGATGTCCCGAACCCATGTTTAGGGATATCGACCAAGAGACCCATTTCTGATTTAAATTTAGGTGTAATACATTCTTTGCGGAAAGTAATGTTTTATGATTGTCCCCGCGGGCAGGTTTTAAAATCAAGCCTGTACGCTATGTGCAACAGTGCTTCAAAAAATCCAATATATGCATGCAATGATGACAATCCGAAATTGAGAGTATCTGTATTTATAGGAATGTCCTTAGTTACCAACTCCAATTTATTGAATTCGTTGGACCCTGCTTTACAAATGTAGCATTTTTGGCTTGATAAAGTATGTGTAAGAGAGTTACAAATTTTCCCATTAACCATTGTTTTAAATATGTTGTGGGAAACAAGGAAATGTTTGTTATCATAATTAATTCTTGTTGGGACAAGTTTTTTTATTTGGTCTTCAATTAAACCAAATTCTCTATTTATTACCTCGTTAGTCTCTTTCGTAAATAAAAATGTAATCTGCCTGCAGTATCGGGCTGAGGAAGTTCTTCTATTGTTCCATAATTTTTTTTTTACCGTCATTAAATAAAGCTGAATCGGAACTAATGAAACGGTAAGTACGTTGCTGTCATCACTTTCTTTGGAATCAAATTTTTGTTTGTAGTTACTTTGGGACCCACTCCCATCCGCCCCCCATTTGCAGTCCATTTCTTGCTTAATTTCTGAAGAAGAATCAAGTGATTTGTTTTCCAAAAAAACTTGCAAGACGTGTTTTTGACATTCTACATGTCGTTCCGCAGTATGGTCGAGTAAACTTTGCAGTTCCACCTCTGTACTTCTATCTGCTTTCTGAGGCCACGGACGGATAGCACTTTTTCTTTTGGGAAATTAAAACATGGTAGCTAGGCAATAAGTGACTATTAGTTTTGGCTTCTATAGCCGTTCTTAAGTCAATATACTGCTGTCGAGTCATTTTAAGGTGGACAAAAAGAGCAAGTGCTTCTTCAGGGGAAAATGAATTTTTCACTACCTCGATTTTTTTATCTAGGTTCTCAAGTCTATTAGCACGCTTAGGAGACGAAATGACCCTTCGAAAAACATTAGCAGTGTCCTTTTTTCCTGATTTTTGAAGTTTTATTTGTAATGCGTATGCCAGTTCTTCAGAAGAGTAAGTATTTATTACTTTTTTTAATTTTCTTTGTTTTGTTCGATTACACACGACTGAAAAATTTTTTAATGGACGACCGCGACCGCATGAAGACGATGTGTTGAAAGCGGGTCCGGATGTAACTAATATCTCTTGAAGCCAAATATTATTGGTTTCAAAAAATATTTTAGTGCAACTGTGACTATCTCTCCACTTCTTTACGACAGTAATGCAAAAGCTTGTTAGAGTTGTTCGAAGGGCCTTTTCAATGTCCGGTGACAAATCATCAATGCCGATTCGAGCTGCAATGTACTCAAAAAGCATTTCGATTGCGGTTGTTTTTGATGGGAAGGTCCTGGATTTTGTCCTGAGGTGCTGAAAAAGCTCGGTACGGGAAATCGTATCTTGACTTCCTATAAAACAAAATAAAAACTCTCTTCGATGACAAAACCTGACAATGAATATTTTATAATTCACACACTGTCCAATAGGACTATACATCCTGATAGGAAATTCAATGTACCAAAGTGTACCACTAACGTTACAGGTGTTAAAAAATGAAAAAGATGTATTTTTTCGACCGAAAACTGTCCTATATTTGGGAGGATGATCGTCACTATTTTCCAAAATATATCCAGTACAATACATTCTATTTACCTCCAATAATATGTATCATCTTGAAGGTGAAACTATTTTTTAACATACAGGAGGTTGAGACCGTCCGAGATCGGGGATGAATGTTAAATGCTAACTAAGTGAAAAATTCGTGGTTCTTACAGTCGACGACGGCCCAAACAGCTCAATGACGAGTTAAAAACAAACAATACACATACACAGTAAACAATGCAGAATCGATGCACTCCCTTGATACTTTTAATTATTTTGGGTCTAAATATCATTTTTGTCGCGGTAGATTGTGGTTTTGAATCTCTGTGCGACGGATCTTCTCAAATACGGTGCACGTGAAACTACCGGAAAAGTTAAATTTTTAAAAAAGAATATGATTTATTTTACTCATTTATTTACCTGAACTCTTCGATGACGTTGGTGACGCGGTTGAACTGCTAGACTGATCCATCCTGATGAACAAAATTAGTTCTTCTTCTAATGAAATTCTTTTATTGAAATATACTGATATGCTTTTACTAAATTAAGATAAGTGCATACAATTTTATTTTTAAAAATTTTAGCTAGCTCAGTTCGTTAAATAATTTCTAATAAATTTTCAAAGATCTCTTAACTCAAGGTCGCCAAAGGGGTCGCATTCATGAACTTTAATCTTTTATAAAATTCACGAAGTTAAATTTCAAACACCTTCAAAATTATATAAATCTTAACAAACAAAAACAATAAATGATAATAATTAAATAACACTTTCTAAAATTAAATATTTACAACTACCTTTTAAAAAACACGTACAAAAACACTTCCTGTCTGGATTTCCAATTTATCAAACGCTGCTCCAACCTCTTTCCAACAATACACCTTCCCTTTTGACTCCAACTCCAGCAAAAAAAATCTCTCTTATCTTCCAACCAACAACACACTTTCCTTCTTTATCAAATTAATACTTCACCAATATCCAAATTTATAACTTATAACTTCTCCAAAATAAATTTTTTTTTATGAAATTTTTATTTATTCAAAATCCAAAATTATATTTTCATATAGCAATAATCCTCTTCACACAATATTTCAACTAATTATATTTTAGTTTGGTTTTAGAATATTATTTTATGGTATTTAATTAAGTTTTTTGAGAATTTTCAAAAACCAACTTTAATTTACCCAAATTAATATTCAACTATTTTATTTATTTTTTATTACTCTGGTTATTTTTTAATTTCTTATAAATTAATACTCTACAAAATTTTATATGACATATTTTTAAATTAACTATCTAGATATTCTATCCTACTTATATACAATACTAAATCTTTAACTTAACAACTATTTACATTTTTTTAACATTAAATTTACATACATTTAATAGTATATTACATTACAAGTCATGAAAGTGAAACTTTGCAGAAGAGGAGGCTTATTGAAGAGTACGAGGACGCGTAGCGTCCGAGTATCTCTTTAAAGCCTCCGAGTCAAGCAGAGACACTTTCATGACCAGTGATGTATTATATTTTTTCTGAAATCGTTTTTCTAAAAACTAAAAATAGATTTAAACTGAAAAAATATATCAACATCAGAGTCGTATGAGAAGTTGATATCCATGACAATGAATTGTCAACAAATTTTTTAAGCGTCACAATTTGTGTTGTAATAGTTCTAATACCAATTAATAATTTGTTGTATTTCATTGTTAGTGTTTTTAATTATATTAAATAAACGTTTCATAAGATAAGTGACGATTTCTAATTCAATTGCAGTCTAAAAATGACAGATGAGTCTTGTAAAGTGACAGATGAGTCTTGTAAAAATCATGAAAGTGACTAGTCTTGTAAAGTGACACTTTCATGACCAACTTGAGTTCTGTCATGACAAGCTTTCTTGACGATTTCAGAAAAAAGGTGTTTATAACTCACTTTATTAAAAGATCATTCAAAACATGTCATATCAAAACAGAATGACAAGGCAAAATAATAACAACTATTGGTTACTATGATAACAATCTATCTATAATAGCCTGCTTGTGCTGAAATGAAAGGAGCGTATACAGGGTGCCCGTTTTTCGACCTCAAGCATGGGGATCTCTGTTATTATAACAGATGCGAGATCGGTTAAATTAGGGCAAAGTTGCGCATTTTTATGGCGATCAATTATCTGAAAGAAAATTTGATCTGTCATTTTTAGTTTTTGAATTATTGGAGAAAAATGGAAAATTGTGATTTTTGTTTTAATTTTTTTAAACGAAAACCAATAAAACTAGACATTTTTAACTAAGACATTGTGAAGGCACTTTTTTACAAGGAATCCGAATCTGGCATCGTGTTTTGCAAGGCATCCTAGATGCAAGAGTTACAACACTTAATTTTTTTTTCTTATGGGCGCCATATTTGATTTTTGCATTTTCGAATAGAGCTCTTTTTTCTGATTACGACTATGTATCACATGATATCGCCAAGCTTTACATTTTGATTAGAATTTAAGAAAAATGTTTTTGCGAAGAATGCTTTGGAAACAACAACATCTACTTTTGTCTAACAAACAAATTTTTGACAATTCAATTAAATTTCACTATTCGGTTGCATTATTTTTAATTTTGTTCCAATTTAAATACAAAAATTCTGCCTTATTCTGTTCTTAATTTAAAACTTAATTTTATAGGTAAATTGGGAAGAAATGTGAACGTGCAACTCTAAATTTAATTGAATTGTCAAAAATTTGTTTGTTAGACAAAAGTAGATGTTGTTGTTTCCAAAGCATTCTTCGCAAAAACATTTTTCTTAAATTCTAATCAAAATGTAAAGCTTGACCATATCATGTGATACATAGTCGTAATCAGAAAAAAGAGCTCTTTTCGAAAATGCAAAAATCAAATATGGCGCCCATAAGAAAAAAAAAATTAAGTGTTGTAACTCTTGCATCTAGGATGTCTTGGAAAACACGATGCCAGATTCAGATTCCTTGTAAAAAAGTGCCTTCACAATGTCTTAGTTAAAAATGTCTAGTTTTATTGGTTTTCGTTTAAAAAAATTAAAACAAAAATCACAATTTTCCATTTTTCTTCAATAATTCAAAAACTAAAAATGACAGATCAAATTTTCTTTCAGATAATTGATCACCATAAAAATGCGCAACTTTGCCCTAATTTAACCGATCTCGCATCTGTTATAATAACCGATATCCCCATGCTTGAGGTCGAAAAACGGGCACCCTGTATGCTTCATTTCCAACACCCCTTCTCGCTGCTTTCACGAAGCATGCACATCTTCTCGGTGTTTGGTTTGAAGTTCGAGTTTCACTTTGAAATAGCAATGTCGTTCTCGTGTGAGCGGTTTCGTAAACAGATTGGCTGTCACCTGCTCTGTAGGACCGTAGATCATGTTGATGATCTTCTCTTCTTGTAGATCGCGCAAGATGTGGTGCGATACATCAATGTGTTTCATTCGGCTACTCGATCGATTGGATTCTACCATCTTGATACAACCTTGGTTGTCTTCAAAAATAGTAGTTGGACCACTTGGGGCACACCCATGTCAATAAGTAGTTGTCGTAACCACAGTAGCTCTCTAGCCGCTAACGAAGCGCCACGTATTCGGCTTCCGTAGACGACAGGGCAACGGTCGTTTGTTTCTGACTGCACCAATCAATCGTCTGTGTACTAAGCTAGAACAGATAGCCACTGGTGGATTTTCAGTCTACTTTGTCGCCTGCCCAATCTGCGTCGCAATAACAGAGTAGCTCTGATTTCGCAGTAGACGAAAATCGTAACTTCTGATCTTTGGTACCGGAGAGATAACGTAAAACACGTTTGACTGAGTTCCAGTCTTTTTCTGTAGGAGTGGACACTTTCCGACATAAGTAACCAACTGCAAGTGCAATATCAGGACGCGAAACAGTGGCTAAATACAGCAATGATCCGATAGCTTGCCTGCATTTATTATTGTTCGGAAGCTGCGGACTCTCTTCCGCATTCATTGCAGGAAATCCAGTTTCCATTGGCGTTGGTGCTGGACGACAATCTGCCATGCCGTATTCTTTCAGCATCTGAATAACTTTCTGCCTTTGATGGATTAGGAAAGAACCATCACTTTCATGTTCCACATTGATACCCAAATAATGAGCAAATCCACCTAAATCTTTTGTGTTGAAGTAATAGTCCAACTGAACGCCAACACTTTCAGTAAGTTGCTCAGTGATGGCTGCCACTAGTAGATCGTCGACATAGATCAGCACGTATGTTGCGTTCCCGTCATTCTCAATACGTGTAGGTACATAGGTATTGATATGATATCAACAGACTGATTCGGACTTACAAGAAATTGCATGCATCGACCGGGTGTGTGAGACGTGCGACGCAATTAGAAGTTTACGGTGGTTGTTTAGGCTAGCGCTAGACTAATAGAGATGTAAATAGAGTTGCAATATTCCGAATCGTTAAGCAACATATTACTTCTTATAGTTGTTATAGTTATGAGTCACAATAATTAATGCCTTATATCTTCAGAAAATATTTCGGTACTTATTTTTTCATGCCCTATTTGTGGCCCTGTTCACAACAATCGTATTCTGCAGAAGGTAGATATGGTACTACTCATCGTTGAATTGCCAATTTCAGATAATAATTTGGAATATGCCAACACATAATTCGCAATCTGATTCTAGGGAAATAATTCGATTGACATATTGCGTTTACTTTCTTACGTACAAGTAATAATCATTTCCCCATCCCGTTAAAGAATCCTTCAACTCAATAAAAATTAACGGTACTGATATAGAAAAGAACCTCCAAATAGCCGAAAAACTCGATGAATATTTTTTAAATATTGGTACATTTCTTGCTACAAACATACAAATAGACCATAACAGAACCGAGTTAATGCTTAACGATATTTACGGAAATGAAAACAACTTTTTTTTTACACCAATAATAATTAACAAAGATATTAGTAAAATCATAATACACCAATATACACTCTATTATAAATTAAATGTTATAAAATATCATTTTATTAAACGTTTGTATGATAAAACTGAACGTGCCTTTGACTTGTTTTCTTCTCCTTGTGTCAATCTCATTATCGTTGCACAGTTCATGCTGAACATATTCATAGCTACTACTGACATCTACTGGGCGAAAAATTTTGCCAAATACAAATTCTTCGTAAATCTAATTAAAATTGCAAAAAAATTTCTCACCGAATATTCCTCGATCATTGATAAATAACATAATTTTATCACAACTTCCTAAAGCACGTTGCTTTTAGGTAACACCCCTCCGCCTTCGGCGTCGGGCGGTTACCAAGCCACGTGCTTTCGGTAACTGTCATAAAATTATTTCGTAATTATCAATGTCCTCGGGACATTATAGCTGATAATTTCCCGGTGACATTATCAGTGAAATGCTGTTCTGATTGGTTACTTTCGCACACGTGAACAGAAATTCACGAATTCAATTGGATAATTGTTTAGCCAAAAAATTTTCTAAAAAACAGAACACAATTCGTAAAAACCAACGATATAGATTATTTTTTCATCTAAATCAATTACACTACTTAAGTCTTTCCAATATATCCATACCTGAAATTCGATCATAAAATTCACATCTTCGGATATAATAAATTGTTGACTTTCGTCATTTAGCAACAGATCGGGAATATTTAAATTTATAGAACTGCCACAATCTTTTTGACCTACTACTGCACCAAGATTTACAGGAAAGAACTTGCATCTCATGTATTAATGCTTTGGGACTAATTATTGAAGCTCTACTTCCTGGATCTATCATTAATTTTAGATTAGTGTTAGGAAAATATAAATAGGGTCGGCATTGATTGTCGTCGAGGGTTAGTGGATTGATCAGGATGTTTCTCTTCTTCCCATTGTTATTGGTTATTGTCGGACTGAATTATCGGTTCTTGAGAGGATACCTGCCCCTCGGTATCCCTCATGTTGGAGTTTAAATTCTTCCTTAGTTCTGAGAATTTCATTTTGGAGTTTAAATTCTTCCTTAGTTCTGAGAATTTCATATTTGCTAGTATTAACTGTATTTCTTGCATTGGTTATATTGCCTTCCTACACATCATGGTCAGGTGCCCAAATTTTTGGTAATTGTCACAATATCCATTGCAGGTACGGCATTCTGTCATAGTGTGACCTAATTTTATACAACATTTGCAAAATTTATTTCTTCTTACTTATTTACACTTAATTTGGATGTGGCTCCTGTGGATGGACCTATGGTGTCTGATGAAGGTCTTGGAGTATTATTACGTGTTCATCCTAATCCCTGAGTGTTGAAATAGGAATGTAGCGATCTAGAATAGTGTGCCGAATTTCTATAGCGTTGGAAAGGATTACTTGGTCCTCCGCATTGGGAATACCCCGGCTAACTTGGCGAATAGTTACATTGCGTTTTAGGAAAATTGAAATTGTTTCTTTGTCCATTATACCCTTTTGAAAATGAAGGGTGCAGGGGAATAATGATCTAAATCACATTTGTATACTTTCGAGATATTCAAATTTTAAGGTTAAAAACCATGGCACACGGCAACAGAAAAATACAAAGAGAAACTGGTTACTGTAATATTCTCTTTATTACATTAATATTTAGATGCCTATAGTTTGAAAAATAAACAACTACCAATAACATAAAAAAAAGTGTGACATACTATAGTCAGAAAAATGTACGAAAAAACGATCGAAGTCCATTTTCTACAGCTCCTAGAAAAGAAAATTAAATTATGTTTTGCAGTCAAACATTAAGAAAGACTTACGTTAAATTCGTCGTCGCTCTGTTTTGCTTCTTATATGAGGCAAATTTTCATAAAAACTTTGTAAGTCTTCTAAGAAAAAGCCCTTTAATTCTTGAAGTTGCTGGTATTTCAACTTGGGTATAGGTAATAATGCCTTATATAGCGCATCTGGTCTTACATTTAAGGGAGGCTGTGCATTACGATCAGTTATAACAAAATCTACTGCTGCTGCATTCTAGGCGGTTTCCCTTACAGCAACTGTGCGAGGATAGTTCGTGGCACACTGCAACACCTTGATTGGTCTGGTTGGAAATGGACATGTTTTTCTATAAAATCGGGATAAAAACTTGATCCAAGAATGAAACATTTCTTGTGTACATTCGTAAACATCGAATGGTCGGGGTTTGATTCTTGCTGCCTTGAAAAGTTCAACCCATTGTCTCAGCAGGTGATTTTTGACTAATTATACCAAAGTCTTTATCGCTTTCAAGGTAGGAGTGCCCTCTCGTTGGGAATATAACCTCGGTAGAGTCAAAACGTTTTTGTCCATGAATTAAATAATGTAAGAATCTTACAAGGTTAAAATGGTTGTTTTAGCCTGCACACGAATGCGAATGCGCAAATGTCTTACTTGTTGTGGCAGAACCTCACTGCAAAATTGATACAATAGGGACATCACATCATCAGCTCGCTTTTTAGCGACAGTTTGAGGGTACGTATAATATACGGCCTGGTTCGTGGACAGAATGTGAATGTTAAAGCTGACAAAGGTAAGTTCGACTATCCCAAAGAAGACTGTCGTAACTCAATTTTTTCCGGTTTTGAGTTACTATGCTAAATATATTTTATAGGACTCTAAGTTTGTCTGTAGAAGACTGTAGTAACTCACAATTACATTCAAGGTCACTTTAAGCATCATATTTGAAAAGTGGTATCTCAAATCCCGGTATACAGGGTGATTCAAATTCGCGTGTATGCATGGGGATCTTGGAAACGGTAAGAGAGTCGGTTAAATGGGAGCAAAGTTGCGTAATCAAAGGACCAACAATGTCCCTTTCAAAAATCAAGGCTAACTTAATCAGTTTTTGAAATATTTGAAAAAAACTAAAATTTTGGAGAATCATTTTTATTTAATTTTGACCTTATTTGAGGAGATATTGAAAAACGGAAAACACTTTCTCATGGCCACTTTTTGTCCTCTATCGAATAGCTTAAATTGCATTTTTGATGCAACGTTTTGGATCTTTTACCGTTTCCAAGATCCCCATGCATACACGCGAATTTGAATCACCCTGTATGTTACGGTGGAGACAGTCGTATCTACAGTTACTATTGTTTTCACGGGAAGTTTATTTGAAAGAACTCAGATACAACAAACACGAAGGATAGTATGTTTTAGGTTATGTTTTAAAAATGTGTATGGTTGGTGACTGTAATACTGTGTGACACTTATTGCAATAATTACTCTGAACATTTACGAATATAATGCAAAATAATAATATAATATCGCGGAGAACTAAGCTTATATTTAGTAAGCTAGGGAACGATGTTCGTAAAAATAATTCTAATTCAGCCACAGGTAAGAATAATTAACTTAATAAAGTCCTGCTTGTACTCTAAACAATTATGAAGGCATTAATTTTATCACTATGTAATTTTATTTTGTAGACAAAGAAGATAATATAATGCGTGATTGTTATAACACTGATAAAAATACAAATTTATTTTCCTGCGGTCCTTGTGGTAACTCAGAAGCTATTGTTGATGATAACGCTAACAAAAATATAGCATCTGGTCAGTAGTAACTTATGCCTACTACTCGTGTTATCATTTTTATATCTATTATCATTTTTATATCTATTTTGAAAATTTTATTTTTATTTTGTGTTTTAGACGAAGATAAAATTTGTGATGCTTACGATAGCGACAACATCAGTATAAAATTGTTTTCCTCTGACAATTCTGATGACGATCCGAATTATGCTCCCTCAGAAAATGAAAATCAAAATGAATCTGAGGAATCCCATAATAAAAGTGAAGCTTTGCAGTTACCTCTATTAAAAGCCACCAGAAAGCGCAAAGTCACAAAAAAGGTAAAATTGTGTAGAAAACGTACGAGAAACGAACAACAATGGATAGATAAGAAAGCCAAGACAGAACTCAATAAAGGTCTTCGACATGAAAATAGGAGAGGTGAGCTTATTCCTGCAAAGGTAATGAAAGCTTCTTGTAAGGAAACATGCAGGCTTAAATGCAGTAGTAAAATAGATAACGAAACTAGAAGAGTCATTTTTAAAGAGTTTTGGAACCTCAGTGACCACACTCGGCAGTGGGATTTTCTTTCAAGGTGCGTAGTTCAGCAAGAAAAAAAGCAATTTACTGTAAAAGATAAAATTTCTCGAAGAAACTTTTCTCGTCAATATAAGTTCTTTGTCAATGGGACTGAGATAAAAATTTGCAAAGTTATGTTACTGAATACGCTTGGGATTTCTGAAACGTTTGTAAGTACCGCCTTACAGAAGACTACCGAGGGTGGTACCGTGGAACAAGACAAAAGGGGAAAGCACGGTACCAGACCTAATAAAATATCAGAGGATGTAATAAAGGGTATTGTGGAGCATATAAAGCTTTTTCCGGTTGTTCCTTCCCATTATACACGCAAAGCATCCTAACGAATGTATTTGGAAGAAGGCTTAAATATTTGTAAAATGCACAGATTGTATTTAGAAAATGCACAACGAAATAAGTGGGCTGCTCACACCACTGCCACTTTAAGACAATATAGAGACACCTTTAATTCACAGTTTAACATTGCTTTCTTTAAGCCCAAGAAAGATCAGTGTTCTGTATGTACCGCATATAAAAATACTGATCCTAAAAACATAACAGCAGAAATGGAAGAAAATTATAATAAGCATATACTAAACAAGACCTCAGCTCGGAATCTAAAAGACGACGACAAAGAAACATCACAGAATGATAAATCTGTTCTCACAGTTTGCTTTGATTTACAAAAAGTATTAATAACGCCACAGTCGGAAGTTAGTGACTTCTACTATAAGAGTAAACTTGCAACATACAATTTTACGATTTATGAATTGGGTAACAATCAAGGCTATTGCTATGTATGGCATGAGCAGATATCGAAAAGAGGTGCCAACGAAATTGGTAGTTGTTTGTGGAATTTCTTAAAAAGTGTAAAGGAAAACACTATAGTACGAAAGGTGATACTGTATTCCGATAATTGCGGCGGTCAGAACCGTAACCGATTTATTTTCTCAATGTTTGCTTATGCATCCACGGCTTTGGATATAGAAATAACACATCGTTTTTTGGAAAAGGGACATACACAGAACGAAAACGATAGCATGCATGCTGTAATTGAAGTTGCTAGAAAACGCCACTCAGCTATATACACGCCAGATCAGTGGATCAGTCTCATAAAAATGGCAAAAGTTACTTCTCCACGATATAAAGTGAAAGAAATGTCTCAAGAGGATTTTGTAAATTTTAAGTTTATGGTTGAAAACCAAAACTGGAAAAAAGATACCACTGGCCAAATTGTAAAAATTAATCAAATTAGAGATATCCATTTCGATCCAAAAACCCCTCAGAAAGTGTATTTTACTTACAATTTTAAAGAAGAATACAAAGAACTTGAATTGAAAAAGAATCTACGTCAAAAACGCGAAGAGTGTCGGTTACCAAAATTATATCAAGGTTTATTATCGATAGATGATAAAAAATTAATAGGTCTTTTGCAATTATGTAAGGCTAATTTGATACCACCGTGATATCATGGATTTTACAATTCCCTTCAATCTGCTAAGAAGTCTAATAACCAGCACCCGGAAGAGAGTGACGGTGACATTACTGACCACAGAAGTGACTCTGATATAGAATAACTTTCCGTTTTAAGATGTTAAAATTTGGTTTTAGTTTATTATAGTAGTTGTTTGTTTGTGTTGTGTTATTAATATTTAAATCAACATAGTATTCGATATTTTTGTTTCCCTTCTATTATAGTAAGTCGCTATTTCATAATAAATATGTTCAACGAAAACTGTAGTATCTCATTCAAACTACCAGAAATCTTAATCCTAATTTTTTTTTCTTTACAATACGAAATTAACGCTAAAAGTATCTCTATTTGTTAAAAAACAAAAGATTTAGAACTTATAGATATCAAATAAAAAAGCATCCATTGTTTCTCAAATATTTAAAATGCATTTATCTCAAAATGACAAAATTTGAGTTACGACAGTCTTCTTTGGGATAGTCGAGTTGTCGCTTGTAATAAATATCGTTGGTTGTTATATTTGGAGTAATCAAATTCTTCGAGTAATCCATTGTGATGGCTTCATAGTCGTTGCCTTTTCTGCTTTTTTTTTTCTCAATTCGCTTTCTCTTATAGAAAGCAGCCGCTCGTAATTTGTGCAGTTTAGCATCCGCTTCTACTTTCTTCAAATCTTTTTTTAATCTGGCTTGCTCGCCAGTTCCAGTTTGAACCAACCTCAATTTAGATTCCAATGACTCTATTTTAACCTTAGTAGCATCACACCTACTACAAGTATCTGATCTTGGGTAGCCAAACCCAATGTTAAAGTCTTTAAAAAAGATATTTCTGTAGGTCTCATAATTCACTGGTTCAGTAATACCATGCTTTTCAATGTACATTTGATGCATCTTTTTGATATTCAAAGTTTCAGGAAGATATACTTTCCTGGAATTTTTCAGACTATAATGAGATTTTCTACCTTTGAAACTCTTTAAGTATATGCCTGTGTACAACAGTTAATCTTTCTTGAGAGATTTTGTGGTTTGTAATTCCACGTAAGCTAACAAAAGCTGACTGACATACTTGAACTTCATCCAACACCTTCACCCTGTAAATAAACGAATTGTCTCGCAAGCTTGCTTCTGCTTCTTGCTTCTTAGGACGCCTCCTTTGTATCTTCTGGATATTAATTAGGCCGCACAAATGATTGTTTTGTTCATTCCTGTCAAACATTTTGTTGGGTCTGTTAATTATGTCGTTCGTTTGAATATCTCTGATAATATCAAAACATTTAAATCTCTTGCAGTTGCAAGGTTTGCCTATTTCGTAAGTGTGATTTCTGATTTTCTTCGCGGCATCTTGTACGCGACCATATTACAGTGGAACATTATCATTGCTATCACTGTCTGTAAATTCAGTACAATCACCCATTGGAATGTTTATATACCGCTTATAGCAAAACCACACACCAACTTAAAACAACACCAACTCAAAACTGCAGCTATACTGTTAACAACAAAATTGTCAAATTAAAACATCTGACCACCAACGCAGCTATTGGAGGTGGTTGACTTAGATCACTTTTCTATACAACGAGTGGACTTAGATCGCTTTTTCATAAACCTAGCATCCTTACAGTGTTTTTCTTTTGCTTTTCCTCTTTTGTCAATTGCGTTTCCCTGTTTAGCAAATGACTTTCCAGATTATGAAACGTCAAAGTTATGTTGCAAATGACATTCCCTATTTGTCAAATCTCTTTCCGTTTTTAGATAATGCTTTTCCCACTTTTTTTATTACATTACATACTTACCTTCTACATTTCAAAATTGAAATATGTTCTACATATACAGAAAAGTCTCAGATTTACCTTATTTTTATTCACAGAAACACATAGTAACAACACTATTGTATACATACATATTACATATATACGTAACCTAAACCTAATTCAAAATTTCATTTCTTTGTAAACAGTCGTGTAAATATGATTCCATATGTTGAACATAAGGCAAACAATTTTCTGGACTAATATGCTCAGATGCATTATGAACTGCCTCATATAATTCGTTTTCATTCGCCGGCTGAGCTCTTTTTATTATCTGTTTCCACTGACTGAATAATTCTTCTATGGGATTTAAAAAAGGACTATAAGCAGGTAAAAACACTGGAAAATGACCATGGGCTCTAATGAGAGCCAATACTTCTTCATTTTTATGGAATCTAACATTATCCATAACAATACATATGCTCTCCTTCTACACCGTCCTAATGTAAATGGTTAATTAACGTTGTGAGAAATTCAGAAAAGTGAACTGCATTGTAGGGCATATCTTGAATTTGAAACACATACACGTAATTTGTGTTCATGGCCGCAGCAACAGAATAATTGCGTCCTCTTAATTGGGCTTTTATTTTTGATGCACGGGTATTTTTCATAGACCTTCCGTAGGAAACTCTCGAGTTTACTTGAATGCCATACTCATCAATAAAATAAATTTTTTCTCTTTCCAGCATAATTCTATTATACTGCACGGCGTAATCAAAACGAGTTTGAATTATTTCAGGTGTATTTCTTCTTTCAGGTACAAATGACGTTCTTTTAAAAGAGTAGTGAAAGTTCCTAAGAGCCCTATCAATCGTAGACACTGATATTTGTTGAAGAAGTGGCCATTCGTTTAAACATTGTGTTTTTCTTTTGCTTTTCCTCTTTTGTCAATTGCGTTTCCCTGTTTAGCAAATGACTTTCCAGATTATGAAACGTCAAAGCTATGTTGCAAATGACATTCCCTATTTGTCAAATCTCTTTCCGTTTTTAGATAATGCTTTTCCCAGTTGTTTTTTTATTACATACCTACTTTTTAAAAAAAGTGGGAAAAGCATTATCTAAAAACGGAAAGAGATTTGACAAATAGGGAATGTCATTTGCAACATAACTTTGACGTTTCATAATCTGGAAAGTCATTTGCTAAACAGGGAAACGCAATTGACAAAAGAGGAAAAGCAAAAGAAAAACACTGTATCTTTCAACTGGCACAGAGTCAAGGAGCAGTCTACATCAACCCAGTCACAAATTTGTTCTTTCTGAGCTAAAGATAATTTTGGCTGTCGATGCCCAGCACTTACCTTTGCAACATTATTAGTCCTCCTATAAGTTGCATACATTTTCCTAACGGTATCAGGTAAAACTGAAAATTGTGTTGCTACATTTTTCACCGTGGAACCATTATTCAAAGAATTAATGATTAAGATGCGTACTTCGTTGCTTATTTTGGCGTTTCTTCTCCTGTGACCATTATCCTGTTGATTATCCATATCAATACGCCAAATATTTAAACATGCAAAATGTTTGTGAAAGTCAACTGACAAATACGGAAACACATTTGACACAAAGGGAATTTCATTGACAAAACAAGCCTACTAATATAGAATCATTGGAAAACCATTAGACACACATTGAAACACAATTGACAAAAGAGGAAAAGCAATAGAAAATGACTGTAATACCTCATTTAATGCGACTTATATCATTATTCCATACATTTTAATTACACCACATAAAAGAACAAGTTAAAAGTAGACGCAGGCGCGTATAACTCAGTTTTTTATTTTAAATGACTTAGATCGTTTTTCCCCTGTACTCAAATGTACTGGGTCTTCTTGGTGTACTTCTATCGAAATTCCGAGGATAACTGGCATTTCGATTTCCTTGACCTTGTTGATGAGAATACTGTTGAAGATTGAATGTATTGAATATTCTTACAGTGCCACCAAGCTTACAAAAGCCATGAGTGGGTGTATCTGGGGGAGCTGTGTAGTTATAAAGGACATTCAGGTCGGCGGGAAATTTAAATCTAAACAATAAAATGAGTAGGTAAAATAATAATTTTCTGAATTAAGTATAGATATAAAAATCAGATAAAGATAAGTCTTTATGGTACTTATAACCATAATAATATTTTATGGTACTTTTAGTAATTTAATCAAACAAAAACTAACAGCAAATACATTAATTTAATTTACATTAAATCATCGCTGTCTGAACAATCACTTTCATCGGTGTTACAGCTGTCATCATTTTCTTTTGAAGAACCAGTGTTGACTGTGAAACTTAGATTTCCGATAACCTCATCCTGTAAACAATCTGCTTTCCACATCTCCTCAGCAATATGTCTTACATGATTACATTCTTTCTCCCAATGTGCTCCTTTAATTTCTGCAAATGCATTTCTTACCTAGATTTCTGTTTCAGTACTTTTTTGCAACACCTTGTTCTCAGCGACTTTTCTTTTCATCAGACTCCAAATAAATTCAATTAGGTTTCGATCACAGTGGTAAGGAGAAAGATGTACAACAGTGTAGCCATGTTTTCGTAATAGTTCATCAACATAATATGTCTTCGTAACAGGCTACTGTTTTACTAGCATTACGAGTTCTGCTTTTCTCATGTCTTTTGTAGTGGGGACGCCATTTGTTTCTAACCATGATCGAATTTCTTCTTTACGTTGGCTGTGTTGGTGGTTAATTTATTTGCACGCTGTGGCACGGTGCATTATCCATAACCACAATGCCATTTGAAGGTAAATTGGGAATGAGTTGTTTTTCTAACCGAGTTTGTGTTATGTGGTTCATATCATCCTGATAATCGCCAGATTTACTTTTCGATTTAAATATCAATCAAGCATTTTTGACGAAGCCATAGGAACTTCCAGCATTTACTATAATGTATCTCTGACCAACTCGATCAGATTTATACACGCCAGCACGCCACATTCCTTTTCAAACTGCCAACATTTACTAACACCATATGATGTGCGAATTTTATTTTATTTACAGCTTCTTGTTGGATTAATAAAGTCGTTCCTGCTGTTTCAGATTCCCTACGAATCTTCTTTATAAAAGTAAGAGATTTTCCTGTTGCAGCAGCAGCAAGTTCAGTTGCTTGTTTCAGTGGAAGCATCCACACATCATTAGATTTTTGTTTTTCAAAAAAGTCGACAACATTTCGAATAATGTTGCGAGCTTCAGAATGAACAATCTGTCGCCTACTCATCGCCAAATATTTCTGTAATAAATAAAATAAATTAATGTTAAAACATATTTATTAAATTAGTATTAAATCTTTACACAATTGATTACTATTTCAACGTTGACGTTTTTATGCGCATAACCTCACTTATGAAATGAAAGATCTACCTTAGTTGAATGAAAAGAGTAATTTGCCTATCTAGAAATATCTGTTATGCGGAATTGGCGTCTGGAAAAAGATGATTTTTCTTAATAAACAAGTAAAAATGCCGAAAAATTGGAAAACCACAAGGGAACACAATATCACGCCGCCAGTCACGATCTAAACAAACAAACTTGTAACTTTGAGCGTAGTTTGGCAAAATTTTAAATCTGATTGGTTTAATGCTTTTGTCATTGAAATTAGTTCGCATATTTTCCGGGGTTTTTGTACTGGTTGAATTAAACGCCTTCTCTTGTAGGTTACGAGTATGTTTTCTTCGTCCACTAGGTACCTCAATGCTTGACTTATATTTTCCGGATTCCGTGATCGAACAATGACACCCATGGGTTGTTGAAATCCGGCAAGGAACACCTTTAGTGATTGCCTGGTATACATATGAATTAATTTGAGTTTGTACTGTTATTTGATCTCTGTCTGTCCCCTCTATACTTTGGGTGATAGCTGCCAAATTATTTAGGACTCGTTGTCCAAATTCTCTGGGTGTCTCCTTACCTCTTTGGTAAGATCTCGAGCTAAACTTTCCGTATCTCGCTGCTCTCCAAATTGAGTTATTAGCATTCTTCTAATAGTCGGCTAATTGAAGAGTGGAAGTACCTACCAAAGGTGCTAAGTGCCAAAAATATACTTTCGAATAAATCAACAAATCAAATCTACAAATAAATGTATTAAACACTGAAACTTTTTTGAAATATACTAAACATAATGCGGAATTTATCCAACAAGAACAGAACTAAAAAATGAATTCTTAAGTAGTAAAAAAAATTAAATTTATCATAAAAAAAATAGAAAGGTGCTAAATGCCAGAGCATTTCCTTTTACAAGAGGTACAAGTGGCACTGTACAATCTAACTACTAAGTATTATTTATGTTTAGAGTCTCATGGTAAAAGCTTTTATGGTCTTCAGATTTGAGATATGGTATCATCGATGTCAAAGATTGTTTTTTGTTTTCAGTAATTTTGTTTTCCCTTGGCAGCAGTTGCAGTTTTGCTCTTCTTAACTTCAACAGAGTTACTCCTCTTTTTTAAATATTCACTTTTTTCCATGCTTTAATGTCGGTGAAAGTTTCTTTCGTTTTCATGAGTATGGGTTTGCTTATATCAAATTCTATTTTGACAATGTTACTAATATTAAGGTTTTTGGTGTTTAGGTACAACTCGGCTGTACTTTTTACCTCAAAAAAGTCGCTTTTCTCCATATCAATAATATCAAACGGGGAAGTAAGGATATTTTGCTGACTTTACTACTTCATGAAGGTCTTGTGGTACCATCGCTTTCGTAACCCTTTTTCTTTTTTTCGATGAGACCGAAGTCTCGGTCACATGGCATATAACTGTGACCACTTACTAAAAAATTATATTCGATGGAATCATACACTCCATGTACGACTAAAAAACCAATACAAAAAGGACCATTTTATTTTGCCACTCAATAATATTAAATTCCTTTTGTCAGTAAGTCCATTATTTAGAGCTCTAAGTAAGCATGATGGTACTTCATTGCCCCCACGACCACCGATGCCTTCATGCCGCATACACATGTAAGCATGATTAGTGTCCGATACATGAATTTCCAAATTAAAGCACGATAACTGACTTAGGTAGAACATGTCACTGTAAGTTAAAGTGGGAACAAACATGACATGTTGCAATTCAAACGAAATGCAGCAGGTCTGACTATTGGGTTGTTGAGAATCAATAGTTTGTTTTTTTTATACCGGGTGTTTGACCTAAGGGGCGAACATAGGGAAATATCATGGGAAATCGTATATATGCAGATTCCTGCTCCCCGTTTGAGTTGATAGGATTGATAGTGGTATCAATCGAAAGAGAAAAAAAATGCGCTTAATTTGATACTACTTTTCTTGAATTTGTTGCTTGTTTAAGAAAGAAACTGTTATAAATAATTTGCATCTTATTCATAAAAAACAGACTAGCCATGAACAAATTTGAAGTTTCTTTATGCCAAAATTAATTTTATTTTCTATCAGTTATCAATTCACGTATACTATGAATAGTAATGTTGAATATTTTAATAAGGAGAGGGTATTTATCGTCAAAACATTTTATCCTGGCGTCAGTTTTCGCACAGTTCGTGATTTAAGAAACTTCAAATTATCATGGCTGCTCTGCTTTTTGTGAATAAAATGCAAATTATTTATTGTAGTTTCTAAGCTATTTTTTTCTTAAAACAGCAACAAATTCAAGTAAAGTAGTATCAGATTAAGCGCATTTTCTTCTATCAACTCAAACGGGGAGCAGGAATCTGCATATATACGATTTCCCATGCTATTTCCCTATGTTCGCCCCTTAGATCACACACCCGGTATATTTCAAACTACTTTTCTATGATGAAGTTCAAGGCAGGTTTAGACTTCACCAGATCGTATTTGAGTTCACAGTTAAGTTTATCACAAGTAGAATTTGTAAGTTACTGGCAAATTTGAATGTATTACCTTAAACGCTTTATATAACCGATGGTAATTTAAATCCGGGCTAATATATTCTTTAGCTGATTTAGCTCTGGAATAGTACGATTCATGCTTTTGGAATTGACAGGATAAGTTGGCGAACCTGCTGGGCCCTGTTGCACAATGATATACAAGTTAATAATATTAGTCTTGTAACTAGTAACTTGTAAATAAGTGTTGCACAATGTAATTTTACAATTCTATTATCTACAACTTGTAAACTTTAAAATATTAGTGAATTTTAATGTAAATTACAAGTACATATTGCACAATCGATACAATATTAACTAGTTAGTAGGTTTATGGCATTTCTATTGTCAAAAAATTTACAACTCAAGTTTTAGTTGTAATTTGTGAATGTTAAATAACTAGTAAATTGAATTTTCATATTTTTCCAGAAATTACTCTTAAGTATTATATTAAAGTTATATAATGAATAATTTACTGTTTGACTCATCTAGTGAAGATGAAGAAGTCCAGTTAGTACGTCGTAGAAGGAAATTATTTCGACCTCGTATTAATTTTAATTTTGAGACGAGAGCTGAATTTTTGGAGAGGTTTAGAATGCACCCCGAAAAACTAGAAAACCTTATTCAGGAAATAGCTCCAGCCCTTCAGCATGCAACAAATAAAAGTGGTGCTTTGACGCCTAAGCAGCAGATATGTATTGCTTTACATTGGTTAGGCAGTGGAAGTCAATATCATATTATATCGGACACACATGGTGTCTGAATAAGTTCTCTGTTTGTCGAGCTGTACGAGCTATTGTGTTTGCTATAAACAATGTATTATTTCATGGAGTTGTTTCATGGCCACGTAATATTGCAGATGAAATACAAAAGTTTTATAGAATTGCTAACTTTCCTCATGTATGCGGCGTAATTGATGGTTCACTTGTACCTATTGATTCACCCACCGAGAACGAAGCTGGATTCGTTGATCGATGGGGCGAACATTCTATAAACTGCATGTTTGTGTGTGGTGCTTCAAGAATGTTTTATTATGTTAGTGCTAATTGGCCAGGTAGCGTTCATGACGCACGTGTTCTTCGTAATACCAGCCTTTATCGAAGAATGGAACAACAAAATATATTTCCTAATGCAGTTATATTAGGCGATTCAGCATATCCACTAAAAGAGCGGCTAATGACACCTTTACATCATGATCCCAATAATGTGGCTGAACAACAATATAATCAGCGACATAAGGGGACTGGACAACTTATAGAAGGTGCTTTGGGAATTTTAAAAGAGAAATTTCCCTGCCTTAATCATCTTCGGGGTCAACCAATTTACGCGGCCAATATTGTAAAATGTTGCACTGCACTTTGCAATTACGCCAGAGATGAAGAAGACTTAGATGAAGGGCAACCATTTGAAAATAGAGAATTCTTAAATGAACAACTAATAAACGAAGAAGATGAACCTCCCATGCCAGTAGCACTCTTGAAGCAAAGACAAATTATAAACTTAATGAATATTTAATTTAAAAAAAATACTATACAAAAACCTATTTATAGTTATCAATAATTATAACATCGTTTGTATTGTTTAATAATTTTGAATCTTCGTTACTCAGAATGTCTTCAGTATACAGAGTTTTAGGTAGTCCCATATCAATTTCCAATTTTCGAGTCTCTAATTTGCTTTTGTAAATCTGAATCTTTAATAATTCGATTTGCAGTTTGCGTTTTTCAGCAAGAGCCGGTGAGTTTTCATTTCTTTTTCGTTTTATACCTTAACAGCATCATTATTAAATAAATAAATGTTCAGTTTATCAGTTTTTTTTTTATTTTTTACCTCCTACAGATTTTGTTGTATTTTGTAAAGTTGCAGTTGTCTGGAGAATTCTCAAATTATCTTCAATTTCTACTTTTACAGCTTCTTCACTTGCATCATTTACGGATATTAGTTGATCTGTTGAATATTCGATAATATCCAAAGTTTCTGTAACCCCTAACCCAAAAACTACTGGCGAATCTTTCCCTATTATGTTTAGTACTTGTTCATCTACTTCATTGAGTCTAAACTCTTTTCCGCCCCCTGTACCGGTTTTTCTAAAATTGTCAATTTTTTCCTAAAAGCACAATCTGACGCTGGAGAAGAATTACCATTTACTAAATTTAAACTTACTGTAGCCGATTTTCTTACGTTTGGCCACCAAACATCTCGTATGTATGCCCAGTTCTTATTTGAAGGCACTACACCCAAAGATAAGGCATAGTTGTTAATTACCTTCCATTTTTCAGCTTTGTCCTGTTTAGAGAGCTTGTCACTGAATGCTCCAAATAGTATCTCTTTATTTTCATTAATTTTGTTTAAAATGCAAAGCTTAAGCTTTCTTTGCTCGTATCTTTTGCCCATGATACTGTCACAAGTCAAATAAAATATACTTATCAATTCAATGCACCGCCAACTCTTTTAATATACATAATTCAATTATTTACTAGTAGTTTTAGGTAAATGACTAATAAAATTGGTTATATTTTACAAGTATAAGAATATGAATTGTGCAACACGATTTACAAGTACTAATATTTAAGTACTAGTAAATTGTAACTTGTAACTTGTGAATTCTCTTTTATTGTGCAACGGGGCACTGGTTGGAAATAATGAAGTGTAATTTCGTTAGTGGATACTTCATCCGAGTTAACCAAATAAACAAGGAAGGTTAACAAACACCAATTTTTATTTTGACTGGAGCAATTATCCAGCCAAAGTGTTATCTGTGGTGCATCGCGATATCTTTTAAAAAAAGCATAAAATGTGCTTACCATGTCTTCTTTGTTTCTCCCACTTATGCCTTCATGCCATATGCAGGCGAATGGCTTGCATGGTGATTTTTTGCCAACAGGCACAAAACTTTCATTATATGCCACTATTCTCCGGGCGAAAAGAACCTTTTTGAAAGTGTCTACTCTAGGGAGCATTATTACTTTCTGTAGGTCAACGGAAAATACAACATGATCATCTGTATTTTCTACTTCAGTATGCTGACGATATAGTTCTCGAGCTTCTTTAGCTTTCCTTATGTGTTCGTTGTATATTCGACAGTCCCCACAAGCTTCTTGCACATTTTCATTTGGATGTTTATGTTTATGCAGTTTATATGCTTCACAATTTTCGCATTCCTCATGTCCTAATAAAGCAAAAGATATCTTTTTGTCTTTTACCCTCAAACGGTACACTTCATAGGATACAACTATGGTTGGGTATTTCTCAAGGAAGTCTTGGTACATGAGAGAAATGTTGACATCACTGGTAAGGTATCGAACTTCTGGGGCATATTCACGCCTATAATGCGAGATTGTTGGATTGAAGGATTCAATATGCGCATCGATTAAATCATAGTGCTTAAATTTAGTTTTTGATGATTTTCTGCCTCGTTGATCTTCAGCAGGGCGGAGCTGTCCCTTTGGAGTAGAATTTAAAATATTAAAAACAGTTCTGTCATTTTTCTCGTTGTAACCCAAAGTGGTCAGAAAATATGTTTTACAAATTTCGTGGTGTATATCCTTGTTGTCCTTTAGCGAATATTTGTAGGAATTTTTTTTCAAGTTACTCTCAGTTGTTCTTCTCTTGATTTCTAAACGTTTGCATGAGTTGAGAATAAAACTTCTTCGCTCTATCCAGTTAAGTTCCCAAAATTGTTTATTAATGCTGCCACGATCAATTTCAGAAATCTTGGTTACACATTTCTTTTTGCAACTATCACATGGAGGTAGCAACTTACGTTTATCCTTGAGGTTTTCTAATTTTAATTTTTTACGATCATTAAGGCTCGAATTGGGTTTCATACGTTTTCTAGGATTTCCTGACTTTGTCAACGTAGCATTGCCATTTTCTTCAATAACTTCCTCTGGAGCATTTTCTGATTGTTGGTGTTCAGTGTTTTCATGCTGTTCACTGTCTTGACAAGATCCAGCAGCAAATTGAATGGGAGGACTTGTAGTTGTCGGGTGTAGTATGATGGTTCCATCATCGAACTCTAGTCGACTGTCTCCTTTAGGGGATGCAATAGCACATTGAATTAGGGGACTTGTAGTTGTCGGATGTAGTATGGTCCCATCATCGAATTCTATTGGAAGTGCGTCCATCAAACGTAAATTCCATGTTTCTAAAGAACCGAATAGGTTTTTTAATGTTAATTACATATATAATTATGTATATCAAATCTCACCTGAGCGCCCAAGTATGTTTTCATAATTACTATCGTTCTGGTAATACAGTACTTTAGTAAGTTGCGCATCATCACTGTTATAAACTAAAGCATTCCTAATTAGAGCAAGCTGTCATATAAACACTTTTGTTTAATACTAACTTACCTGAGATTTCAGAATTTATTGGTTCGCCATTTAATACCTCAGCACTATTCGACAGTTCCGTTACATTAATAATGCGCTCAAGTATGTTTTCATAATTACTATCGTTCTGGTAATCCAGTACTTTAGTAAGTTGCGCATCATCACTGTTACAAACTAAAGCATTTCTAATTAGAGCAACCTGTCATATAAACACTTTTGTTTAATACTAACTTACCTGAGATTTCACAATTTATTGGTCCACTATTTAATACCTCAACATTATTCGACAGTTCCGTTACATTAATAATAGGAACATCATCACAATCTGAAATGGTTAAACGAACCATATAATAATGCTTACTGTTAATTCCCTAGCACAATAATGTTATAAATAATTATTAATGTTTGCATACCTGTTTTTTGACAATCAAGTCCTATTATAATGTTGTCAGATTTAGTTGAATTGCTTGCCAACTTTATAATTAATTTTGTACGGCTAGACATAATTTTAACGATTGCACGTCTTTAATGTTAATTGTCAAACACCTAATAAATTCACTTATCAACAACCTACCAACTAACACACTTACCAGAGTTAGTAACTCTGGTAAAAGATCTCTAGTAAGGCATGCAGTTGCTGCGGCCAGATACTGTTTCGCGCCAAACGGCTTATACTACATAAAAACGCAGTAACTGCAGAATGCTTAGTAAAAATGCAGTATCTACAGTGTAGATACTGCATTTTTGTTAAGCCATTTGCACATACTGTATTCTTGCTTAGTAAATCGCAGCCTATCGGTAGATACTGCATCCAAACGACGCTTTTTTAGCAAAACCAGTGTAGATACTGCGTTTTTGCTTAGTACATTAGCTGCCAAATGTTACTTTTAAACATTTGAGTCTATTTTCTGAATTTCGTAAATTTTTCAGATACTGCGTTTTTGCTAAGGAGGGCAGAATAGGTCTGTGTTTAAAGTTGTGATTAGCGTTAAAGTCATGATTAGATAATCACAGCTTTAGTTACGACTTTAGTAACGAGATCAGAATACGGGCCAATATATTTTAGTACAGTAATATTGCCCTTTATAACAAAGTGCGTATTAACTGGCCTGTCTAACCTATAAGATAATTACAAGCGAAGTGACAGATAGTAGTTATTGTCGCACGTAGCAAAAGGTTGAGACGATAGCAGGTATTGCTTTCAGTCAATAGATTAAACAAGGATTTTTCTGCAGCTAGCAGAAGATTTCATATTGTGCGCAGTCAATAGATGTAGCTGCCTCCACAAAAATACCATATTCAAACAAATGTCGGTTAGCAGGTAATTTCGTATTGCCGACGATATAATTCTCGATCTTGATGAACATTGTTCCATTTTGCATCGCTGAGACTTCTCCGTCATTACAGGCCAATGTCCAACTCCATCAAACCGAATTTCACAATTTGGCTGTAGCAGTAAGTCGTTTCTTTTTTGCTGGTATTTCAGGTGTAGTTTCTTTATTTTGTCTTCCTCTTGCTGACTGAGTAGGTAGTTTTCCCCCTTTTAGTAAAATTCTGCTACATCAAACATAAATTCTAGTAGGGCTTTTTGTTGTTTCTTGGGAATTCTTTGTTTCTGGGCATCACTTCTGTATTCCAACCATTTGTTCGTTATTGCCATGTTTATATATATGTGGCGCGAAACTCAAAGAGTTATGGCCGTATCCTTGCGGATGGTATCCCTTATCCTGACTAGAGTTAGGGGGGATACATAAGAGGTTCTGCTTTTTTCACTCTCGCCTACTGTTATAGGCTTGGGTGTGTCTTCGCTGCCTCTGCCACTTTTTTTCATTGTTTTCTGTCCCTACATATTATTCTCCAGTTCACTATTCCCATTGCCTTTAGATCCTCCAATACATTTTCCCTCCAACTGTTTCTCGGTCTTCCTTTATGTTTTTTTCCATCTGGTTTCCACTCAGTTATCTTTTTAATTATTCTTTCTTCTTCACTTCTCATGATGTGACCAAACCACTTTATTCTTTGTGCTTTCACAACTTTTATTATATCTTCTCCGTTCATTGCTTTCAGTAATTCGAAGTTCATTCTTCTTCTATATACACTATCTTCTATTCTTACAGGTCCTATTATTCTTCGTATGATCCTTCTTTCAAAACGTCTCAGGTCTTCTTCGTCTGTTTATTGCCATGTTTACTATGTGAAAAATGACACGGATTGTCCCATTTTCTGGATCTGATATATACTCGTATTCTGTAAAGTTAAATTAGCAAGTCGGTTTTATCGACGCCTCCCATATTTACATTGCATAACTTTATTACTTCGGGTCTAGTTACTGTTATGTATTTCTTTTCAGATTTACTTCACCGCTTTATGCCTCATCTGTGGTTCACTTTCCTGCAAAACTGGAAGCTAACATTACCGTGCTATTGTCATACCATTGGGTCAAACTACTGATTCGTCTGATGATACTATTTCATTAATGGTTCCTCTCACATCTTTTTTTTTGTTGTGGACAATCACCTGTCCTGTTTTTTCTTATTGTTCCTGCATAGAAAATATCCTTATCTTTCAACATTCTTATAAGATTTATGGAAGTAAAGAAATTATCGGCAAATAGTTTTATAGTTCATTCCAGTTGGGATTCGTTCACAGACTTTTGGCACCACCGATCCACTTACACCATAAGTGAATTTGATATATTGTGGCACAGCCGAATAGGCAAAATATTAAAAGTTAAAATGAATTAAATCTAGTTCAAATTAACAGTACATTCATCTAAGTACAAGTTAATGTGACGTCAGACACGGGCAAATATTAAGCAAAACCAAAATGAATTTAATCCCATGCGATTGTGCTAAAATCAAATAGTAAGTAAATCAAAAGTCAAATATCAAGTAAATCAAAATTTAATCTTATAGAAACAAGTAACGCTAAAACGAATTAAATTCATTTGCATACAACGGAGATGATGTCACGTCTCAAGTCTCGGACGTTGACGCGACAGACACGTGTGTGATTCGAGGTCGAATTCTTTACGTTCTTAGTAGAACTAACAAAGAATATAATTAACGCTCACACACACATGTCGCCAAAAATTCGGTAAAGCGTGAGAACTGCAGAGTCTGCAAAATTAGTTCTCAAGGTGGGGTTAAAGTGGGAGTCGAATATCTCTATATAAAGCTCGGATTTCATTTAATTGGGATGGTTAGACGCGATCCGTCAACGTAGAGACATGGGCCTTACATTCAGAAAATTAGTGTAACCAAAGATGCTGACGCATTGTAAGATAACTTTGTTTATATTTTATTAAAACTTAGATTAAGTAATTTTAGTTTGAGTGTGTTTTTAAAATTAATAAGATTTTATTATAGATTTAATTATTATCTGTAAGGATGTATTTGTTTCAAATGTAACAGGAGTTCGGTCATTAATTATTAACAAGTTGTTTGAAAGTACCCGTGAGTTGAACTGGAACCATAAGTGTAAAATTTGATAATGTTAAAACCCCTTTAATTAAATATACGAATGTTAGTCAAAGAATAATTTGATTTAATCTACCTCTCGCACAAGCTAAGCAAAGGATTCAAAGTGACGTTAACGGTTAAGACTCTACCAAATATATTGAGCTACTTAAATTAATAAAGTTCATTGTTTATAACAATTATTATAAAAGAAACTACACAAAACCGTTGCGCCACATAATGTATTGACCGGTGTGGATTTGCCCTGATATATCAGAAAATCAGATATAATGCCGCTTGCACCACACAACAGGAATGCTTTGATATCCCATGGGCTTGGCTTGCTTTTTATATACTAGGTGTTTTAAAACAGCGTTTAAAGATTCCAAGGGCATGCAGTACGGTCGAAAATAAGGCAAAAAGCCCCAATACACATAGGACCTATTTTGCGGACCGCCCTCGGAGCATTTTGATTTTTCGTTTTCCAACATGGGCAAGTTCTAGGAGGATGTTAACAAATTAAGACGTTCAGTGCAATATGTTTGCCCCTAATACGAGGGCTAGACTAAATGTTCCGGGAAAATACCGTAATAACAAAAGAAAGTGGAAAAACAATTCTTTATTGTTTCTCAAAATATTCACCTTTAAGTTCTATACACTTTTTCATCCGCTCAAACCAGTTATCAAAACACCTATTCCACTCTGAAGATGGCATCTCAAAAATGATGTTTCTGTAAGCTTGAACTGCTTCTTCAGGTGACCGTTGACCCCGCAATCTATCCTTGATTTTGGGAAACGTAAACAAGTCGTTAGGACTCAAGTCGGGGCTGCACGGTGGATGCTGCATCAATTCGATATTATTGATATCGAAATAATCAACTGTTTGCTGGGCACTGTGGGAACTGGCATTGTCATGATGAAAAATGATTTTACGTTTCCGATTCTTTTTACGGATTTCAGAAATAAATTTAGGCATGCAAACGGTAGTATACCATTCAGAATTAACAGTTCTACGATCTTTAAGACATACAGTAGCAACATGAGCAGATTTGGAGACAAATGAAGCAATCATTTTCTTTGCGACACTCCGAGAACGAACAACTTTTGTTGGTTTCTGCTCATTTTCGAACACCCAAGCAGCCGATTGACATTTCTTTTCAGGTTCGTAGGAATAAATCCGCGTTTCATCTCCTGATACGATGTCATAAACGTGATTTGATGTTCCTCCGTTGAAGCGTTTAAGATTTATCTTGCACCATGTGACACGCTCCACTTTTTGCGCTGGAGTCAGATTGTGTGGAATCCAACGCGCAAATAGTTTTCTCACATGTAAACGATCATGTAGAATTGAATGTATTTGGCTCCTCCCAATACCTAAAGTTGCCCGAATCTCATCATATGTTACATGCCGATCTTCATAAATCATTTTGCGTACAGCATCAATGTTTTCCGGTGTCACAGCTGTGGTTGGTCGACCTTCACGAAACTCATCGCCGAGACTATTACGTCCGAACTTGAATTCTTGAAACCACCGATATACAATTGTTTTGGATGGTGCTTCTTCACCAAAAGCAAAAACCAACCGCTCGACACACTGTTGCTGGGTTAAACCACACCGAAAGTCGTAAAGAATCATCGCTCGAAAGTGTTCCCGCGTTATATCCATTTTATCCGCAATACTGTTTACTTTGAACTGTCACTGTAGTAACAACGCTAGAATTATTTTGTTCTGGCATGGTTACTAGATCAATAAAATGTCAAATTTTACGAATATGTAGGTTTTGTTCATGTGAGACGTTTAGAAATACCTGATTCCCGAAACTGTTAGTCTTGCCCTCGTAAAACTTCGATTTTAGCTCGCTTGTTAAAATCGTTATCTCCTAGTTTCACGTGAGAAGGTATGCTGAATGCTGAAATGTCGTAAGTTGTTGATGGGATGTTGTCTTTTATTTTCTTCTATTATAAGATTTAGAAGACATGGTACCTCTGTGTGATATGAATAATGGCAAGATTGAACTTACATTTCAGTTTTGTAATTTAAGCTAGATACACACTGATTTATTCCTACTATGACATCTACCTTGGCCTTATTTAATTTAAATTTTTTGTAAAATTCTATTGTGATAAAACTGTTTTCTGATCCACAATCTAATAAAGCTCTACCAGAATGGTATTTTCCCATATTATCGCGTACCCTCACAATTGCTGTTGATAAAGGAACATGTTGGGTGTTACCGGTACAACAGTTTGCCATCACGGAGTCAGTAAATGTATTAGCTCCGGCATCTTTCCAGAAAAACTCAAAGTGGCCAAAGTTATTCCCGTTCACAAAAAAGGTAATACTGAACTTATAAATAATTACCGTCCAATTTCTCTGTTGTCAATATTCTCAAAAATTTTTGAAAGAATAATTTATAAAAGACTAATTAATTTCTTCACTAACAACAACTTGTTTGCATCTAATCAATTCGGTTTCCTTCCAAATAAGTCTACTGTTTCTGCTATATTTGAATTCACATCCCAGCTACTTAATCACTTAGAAAACAAGGATTCAGTTATGGGATTATTTTTTGACTTATCGAAAGCTTTCGATTTAATTAACCACAAATTGCTGTTAAATAAACTTGAAAAATACGGTGTTCGAGGTATAGCACTTAAGTTCTTTACATCTTATTTAACCGATAGATCTCAGTTTGTATATATTAAGTCTACAACTAACAATGTATTATCGGAAGCTTCATCCAGACTAGTTCCAATGACTAGAGGAGTACCCCAAGGGTCATTACTGGGTCCTTTATTATTTCTAATTTTTGTTAACGATCTTTCCGAATTTGTAGGGAAAAATTCAGTATATCAGTATGCGGACGATACATCCTGCCTTATACATAGCACTTCAATTTCTGGGTTATCCACAGCGGCTTGCGAAATAGCTGAAAAAATGCTGAATTGGTGTGAATTAAATCAACTAAAACTTAACACAGAAAAAACTGGTTTTTTAGTCTTTAAAGGTTCCTCAGACCAATCTCTGCTAGTAAAGTTAGCTGGTAAATCTTGTATACAAAGCGATTCTATAAAATTTCTGGGCATTGAAATAGATGACGCTCTTCGATGGTCAGGCGTAGTTGACAGCGTTTTAGCAAAATGTAATTCGGCAACATACCTAATACGTTACGTAAAAAATAATATCAGCACTGCGAGCTTGATATTATTTTATTATGCTTATGTGCAAAGCGTAATCCAGTATGGTATCTGTTTTTGGTATAATTCATCCGACAGCTTCAGAGTTTTTATAGCTCAAAAGAGAATAATTCGAGTTATGCTAAGTCTAAAAAGTAGAACATCCTGTAGAGAATCTTTCTTAAAAACTGGTATCTTAACAGTACCGTCGTTATACATTTATTCTACAGCCATACTTGCTAGGAAACATTTGCATTTATTTCAAAAAAATAATGATATTTATAACAATATGGTAACGAGAGGTGGCGCATCCCTTAGTATACCTGTTCATCATTCAGCACTATACGAGAAGGGTCCATACTATAACTGCATTAAAATTTATAACGCCTTGCCGCCACATATCAAAAATTCATCATCTATTAAATGTTTTAAACACAAACTAAAAATTTTCTTGAAAAGCGCTGTTTTTTATTCACTTGCTGAATTTCATGCACATCAAAAAAAGTAACTTTTTTTCCTAGACTTTGCGTAGCGACTTATAAACGTACCTGTACTTTTCCTTTCTATTTTTATAAGTGAAAATTAATTATCCGCTATGTATAAATGTGATGTTTATTTTTGTGTATATCTATGTCTATGTCTATATATACATTCTATTTTATTTTATGTAATATTAGTTTATATATATTATTTTGTTGACAAATTGCAATGATTCCTCTGTAACATCATGAATCCTTACGCAATAAAAGAAATTATTATTATTATTATTATTATAGTACTCGCTACGTGAGTATCTGCAGGTGCGTCACCTTTGACTTGCATTTTATTTTCGTAATGCAGTAAAGAGGGATGTTTTTACCACATCTTCTACAATTCCCGCGTCACATTCCTGACTGAAATTGTTCCTTTTTAGACAATTAATGCATAATTATCTTTGTTTGGATTCCGTTGTCCTCTCATTTGAATTTAGTTTTAGAAACTTGGTACATGCGTAAATCAAATGATCAGAACTTTCACAGTAATTACATTTGTGATATCCCGTCTTTTCCCTAGTAGTTAATAAGGACGTACTCGCCTCAATGGTTTTAAAATAATGCTTAGGTGCATTGTTTACCCTTTTATTCGCTTGGTTTTCTAGTTTTTCCAGAAGTTCACATCTACGTTTTTATGTCCTGGATTTCCGGAAAATCGTCATCCAATTTGCTTACCTCCCATTCCCCTTTTGTCTCACCATCAAGTTTAGTTGTGATCATGTATACAGGGTGTCCCGAAACTCTCACTAACGCATCAGGTAGCAGGCTTCCGTAACGCATGAGAACTCTAAAACTATCAACACAAACTCTCTACTGTGTTTAGTTTCCTCATACGAAGCCTTAAAAGAAAATGTAATTAGAAAACACTGTTAGGTTTATTTAATTAATGTACTTATCAAGAAGGCCGTTTGGCAGTAACAAATTTAAATAAATTAGTAGGCTAAGGGCCGAGATATCAATCTAATAAATTTATTTGTCTTACGTGTTATTAAATCTAGACCGAAAAAAAAGTAAAATGTTTATTTAATGGTTTTATTCTGTGTTAGAAAATGCTAGGATAAATAATTTTTAAGAACAAAATTAAGTAATAAGCCAAAATAATTCTCAATAAATTTTTTGGCTCAAAAAACATTACATTATTGTAAAACGTCTTCAAAGTGCCCACCATTCGCTCCGCAGCACTTGCGTACACGCACGACAATTTGATTTTGATAAGGTATTCGCGAGTTTCGACAGGAGTAACATACACCAAATTCTTCAATTGCCCCCACAGGAAAAAGTTTAAAGGTGTTAAATCCGGACTTCTCGCTGGCCAATCTCGTGGACCTCCAAGGTCGATCCATTTGTCAGGGTAATGGTGGTTAAATCATTACCGAACCACACCTGCATAATGCGATGGTGCACCATCGAGCTGCACCCACATCGCGCAAGAGTGCAAGAGGAATATCCTCCAGTAGGATCGGAAGGTTATCACTTAAAAATTCTAAATAATTTTCTGCATTTAGCTTTTCAGAAAGTATAAAAGGACCAATCAGCCTGTCGCCTAGTATTCCTGCCCATACATTTACTGAAACACGTACCTGGTAGTTTCTTTCGTGAACTGCATGAGGTTTTTCACGGGTCCAAACGTGTTCGTTGTGACTGTTAAAGATGCAGTTTCTTGTAAATGTAGCTTCGTCCGTCCAGAACACATTGCTTATAAACAAAGTATTTCTTCTATCGGCTTCTAACAACCACTCGCAAAAAGTAAATCGATGTGGATGGTCTTCCTACAATAAATTCTGAACTCTTGTTTTGTGGTAAGGATACAGTCCATCATCTTTTAAAATCCTATGTACACGAGTTTTAGAAACACCCAAATTTCTAGAAATACTTCGTATACTAGTTTCTGGATTTTCAGCTACTATTTGTAAAACATTTTCCTCTAAGTTGGGTTCCCTTATTCTTGGTCGACCTCCGTTCATATCATGGGCTGGAATAATGGTTCCAGTTTGTCTAAGTCTTCGATCTGCAGCTTTTATCACAGTATGAGAGCGATGACTTCTGTTGGGAAAACGTATGGCGTACACCCTTGCAGCTTGATCAAAATATCCTTGACAGTTTTCTAAAACCCATATCATGCCTGTATATTCATATGCCGCGTACTCCATGGTACAAAGACAAATTATGGTTGAAGCAAATCAAACGCAAGTGAAATTTCAGCCTGGAATAAATCTTCTGATGTCACAACTGACAGTCAAAATTTGACATACAGGGTTAGAAGCAGTTGCACACTCAAAAAATATGTAAATATGTACTTGAATTCTACAAAATATGTACCATATATTATAATATAATGTACCTCTTTCGTGACTATTTAATCAATTCAAACTATCAGTAATTTCACTTTATACAGTATATAATCAACAAAATGTTTTTGTAAAATTATGACATGAAAAAGTAAACTTAAGGATGTGTATCGTATAAAATATATAAAAGTGAAAATAAAACGGCAAACATGTACAAAATAGGTAAGAATAAAATATCTAAATGTTTGAGTAGGTGAAATAAGTAATAATAATTGACAGTTTATCAGGCTCTTAAATAGCCCTAAGAAAAACCATAGGGTTAATTTTATCAAACACACATCAAACATCTGCTATCTTATACTGGGCGTTTGAAAAGTTGAGATTTTTAAAATGTTCATAAGAGTAAACTATCTTAAATATACTTACTGGAGAAAAGTTCAAAATAAAAAAATATTAGATTTGTAAAGTTATGTTGAAATATAAAAAATTAAATAAACATTGTTATGTAAAATTGTCAGTTAATTTCAGCACTTAGAAAATTTACGACAAAAATGCGTAAAATTTTAGGTGACGATGTTTTTTCATTTTTCATATTTAAACATAACTTTACAAACCTGACATTTTTTTCTATCTTAAACTTTTCTCTGGCATGTATATTTACGGTGTTTTACTCTTGAGGACATTTTAAAAAACTTAACTTTTCAGAAACTCAGTATAAGATAGCAGATGTTTAACGTAGGCCAAATCATTTTCCAATCAAGCAGGAGATGGTTTTTCCAACTGCAAATTTTTTCAAAAATTCACCTTTTGGTAACTCCATCCGGGAACTTACGGTATAAAATTATGTTGAATATGACTGATTAACTTATATTATCCTAACAAGTTAAGGGTGTGTTAGTTAAGTAATGATAAGTTATTACAATTATTTTCCTTACCATTTGAGACGAATTGATTTCCTTTAGAAGTTCATCTTCAAGATTTTGCAACTCCGATAACGTGTCTAGTGGCAAAGACAATTCCTTTACAAAAGAAAGCGTGGGAGTAGAACGTGGAGTAGATTTCTCGCGATTTTCTTTTATCTCCTTTAACATCTCATAATTTCGTCTTGCTAGGAGACTAGTTTCCACAACTAACTCTAAAAATTTTTTTTAGAGTGGAGTTCCTTTCCCCTAACGCATCTTGTATGTTTAAATCATTAATGGTAACGATGTCTAAATCTTCAATTGATATTCCCTTTGATGTTGACGGCTCGGGATCGTTTATTGTTGCTGGTGATGGTGCTGACTGCACATCATCTAAAGTAAAATAGCTTATTATTAATTTGTCCGTTAATTTGTCCATTATTTTGTAATTTTAACCAAATCATACTTTTCTCAAAGTCAATTTTTAATACCGAATTATACGAGGACTATAAATTGCAATTTTTCGCCTAATATCGTATGATCAAAATTTCTGTTCATCAAGTATGGCCGTGGAAGTGCAAACCAACGCCTTTAAAATTGGCTTACATATAATATTAAATGTGACAGCTGTCAAAAATTTTGAAGTAAAGATATGTGAACCAATTTTAAATGCGTTGGTTTGCACTTCCACGGCCATACTTGATGAACAGAAATTTTGATCATACTTTACTATAATATATTATCAAGAACATAGTCACTGGCATCTCCTGTATTATTTAGAATTTTGCTTTAAAGGAACTTGCATTATTTGAGAAAATAACAAATTTTTTGAAAATAAAAATTATCGGTAATTTAAACTGCATCTTTTTTTATCAGATTATTTGGGACTTTTGATTTTACTTTCTTATAAGAGATTAAAAGAGATAGTAAACAATGTTAGTAGATCTAATTTTCATAAAAATATTTTTGAAATCTTTGTTTTGTGTTTTACTTCTCTAATATGATCACAGACATATTAATTTTAATTTTTAAACAAAAACTACTGTGCGTATACAGCTTAAAAACATAATTACCTTCATTGTTTAGTGATGGAGGTGGGGAAAGAGAATTCTCTCTTAGGGTTGAAAGGGCCCCCCTGGCCATCCTTCTATTTTTTAACAACGTTCGTATCTGGGCCACTTGCACAGACCATATACCTATCAGAGTACAAATTGATTCGCGGCTTTACGAGTAAAATAAAATGCAACGGGTTGCTTCCATCTCTTCGCAATACCACGAATCATAAATACTAAAACGTGATCAGCGATTTTCTGACTTCGTTCTGTTTCTGTTTCCACAAAACCTTCTACGCGCCAAGCATCCTTGCTAACACAAAAATTTAAATGTTTATTAAGTTCCATCTCGTCAAACATGATGGTGCAATACCTATCCCTCGAATCCATTTCTGCGGAAACACCCTTCAAATAATTAAGTAAATTTTCGTTTATACCTGAATTTAATTTAAATTTTGCTAACGATCTTTTCAAAGTACGAACAGATGGCAAAGATAAAAGTTTTTCCAAATACCTATAACATCGGGGACCATGCTTCATTATAGAGAGGAATAGGGATTTTTGTTCAAGGGTATAGCGGCGGGATTTCTTTGTTTTACGGAAATTACGGAGGAGAGACAAAACAAAGATTCGAAGGACTCGTGGCAAACTATAAATATTTGCGATATTATCAAGGGTGGAAGAGGAAAGGACATCAACTTTTCTGTGCTTACACTTGTCAGATAGAAGCCTGCCCCGTTTACGACTTTTAGTTTAAGAAGTTTTTCCGCCGTCTGTAGACGTTTATACATTTTTTTTTCTTCGGCGTTAATTGCGCCACTCTGTTCACGCCAAGTTGATGTAGATCAATACGATCTGAAAAAAAAATCGATGTTTTAGAATTTGATCTTAAAAGAATATTACATATTTATTTTAATTCATGAAAGAAGGTATCTAATAATGGCAATTCTACATAAATAATATCTGACAGTTCAATGAAAATATTCAACATTTGACTAACTTAGCAGCTGAGTTATTGTTTTTTTGTTCCCTTCGTATCTACGAATCAAAAATAGTTTTTTAATGAGGGCCGAAATTTCTATCCACGAATAAAGTATTCATCGAATTTTTTATTCGTAGATGGAAAGAGCGGCCCATAATAAATCTTGAAATAGAAGTAAATTAAAAGTATTGTAATTATAAATTACTAATTGATTTCATTTCAATTTCAAATAGTTTCCTAAATATTGCTACTAAATTGAATATAATTAAATTGGTATACAGTGAGCACGTAAAGGTTGGAACAAATTCGATAAAATCTTTATTGGGCAAGTAAGAAAATAATGCTCGGACACGTCGATTTTATTTTTTTGATGCGCATTTTTTAGTATGCGTATATTTTTTATTACGCCACCCCTCTTCGAGTTATGACGTCATCATCTGTTTTTTTAAATGGCAACACCCTCTTTTGATAGTACCATTTAAAAGAGCACATTTTTTTGCTTATGGACGCCAAAGTTTATGGTATGTTACATAACAATATTTTTGAGAAATTGGTACCACAGTTGTTGCACAATTTGTTATTGGCGGCGCATTAAATGCTGAAAAATATTTGAATTTGCTATAAAAACAGATAATTCCTGCAGTTATAGCACTATATCCAAATAATCAAAATCCCCAAATGCCGGATGAACCAATATGGTACCAACAAGAAGGCGCGCCACTATATTATTGGATTGGGCGTCATTATCTAAACACCGTTTTCGCCAATAGATGGAAATTGTCAAGAGGTGAATGACATACAATTTGAACATTCAATTTATTGGGTTTTAGTTGTATTTATTATTTATTCTATTGTTATTTCATTACATTGTTATGAATTCTAAAACCTTTTTTTCGAAAATATTGTTATGTAACATACCACAAAATTTGGCGTCTATACCCATAAAAATGTGCTCTTTCAAATGGTATTATCAAAAGAGGGTGTTGCCATTTAAAAAAAGTTAAGATGATGACGTCATAACTCGAGCAGGGATGACGTAATAAAAAATATACGTATACAAAAAAAATGCGCATCAAAAAAATAAAATCGACGTGTCCGAGCATTATTTTATTACTTGCCCAATAAAGATTTTATCGAATTTGTTCCAACCTTTACGTGCTCACTGTATAATAGATTTTTCAATAAAATAAAAATTGTAAACAGAAACATACCACCATGAGCAGCAAAACATTTTCGTTTCTTCGGTGTCTTCGGTGCAATATTTTTAGTATTATCGGTAGGAAGTTCAATAACTGATACGCCTGTCTTCGGTGTTTCTGGATCAGCAACTGAAATAACAAAAAATTATTAGTTAACAATTTAAAATAACTTTCAAAACTCATAATTAACCGTAGGTTAAGTGCAATATTAAATTAAAAATTATTTAAAAACATACCAGAAACAGAAGCAGCAGCATCACTAGCAGTACGTTTACGTTGTTTCGGTGTCCCTTGGATAATAGGTATATTATCGGCAAGAACTTCAAATACCGGTTCCTCTACCACCATCGTTTCTGCCTCAGCGACTGAAAAATAAAATAAAATATTAGTTATTATTTATTATTGAAACAGGTGTAAGGCCGGTTTTATAAACAAATGTAAGCTTTATTTGTTTTTAACAAATGCATATCATGTTAAATTATTAGATGATGGTATTAACTTTGCTGTCATATACTTGATTGGACGACTTGATGAAAATTTACCATACAAGTAAATGTAACTGGGCTTTAAATTTGTTTATAAAACCAGCTCTTAATAAAGAAATAAAACGTCCGTTTTAATAAAGAAATAAAACCTCCATAGAAATACGAAAACATATTTCGTATTTCGGCAGTTCTGCATTACTTATCATATAATTTCAAAGTAATTTTAGTATAAAAGAAAATCTTACCAGAACAAAACACGTCCACAGGTACTTCTTGACTATTGAATTTATTTTTTTCCGGTGTCTGAAATTGATTGTCTTTAAAATGAAGTCGACAAACACGGAATGCTCGATCTAATATTTGCTGGTAAGAGAATTGCACTAGCTCATGACGACCCATCCGTAAAATCCACTCACGCCGCAAGCTTTCCACTCTTGGGAAACAAAACATATGCCCTTGTTCCTCGATAGGGAGACTGTTTATAAAACAGTCATGATGGACACATGCTAGTTTCTGGAAAAAAATATTATTTTATTTTAATATAACAATAAAACTTATAAACTCATGTTCAAGGCTAAATATGTAATCACATTTTAAACAAAAATGCTAATATATTTTAATTCTCAATACAAATACTAATGATTGTTCGAAAACAACTGCAATACAAGAGGTTAACTGAAGATAAAAGTGTTTACACTTACAGATCTCGTCATTTTTCACAATATGTATGTAAACACTAAACCCACTGAACAGAACACAATTCACAGTTACTAATTATTGAACTGCACAACTAAATGGCACAAAATGGTTTGTAAAGCATTGACTTCAACCAACGGATTCCGCCATTAACAGGTAAACGTGAGGTAAACCAAGGTAAACTTTCAAACTCAAACTGACGCAAACGAACCGGCCCGAGCAGTACCGAAGAGTTATTTGGTTACGATACTTGCGCTACCCTGCGGGCTGGTGTCGCAGGGTGAAACTATTGCCAAGGCCCGCTGAATTAATAATGCATATAAGGCCTGTCCACTTCATTTAGCCAAGACGCAATTAGCAAGGACGCAGGCGCCATTTGACGTGAACTATACATTTGTCAAATGGCGCCTGCGTCCTTGCTAATTGCGTCTTGGCTAAATGAAGTGGTAAGGCCTTATATGCAATATTAATTCAGCGGGCCTTGCTATTGCTTAGCAATTAGAAAACCATTAAGCTGTTGTAGCGGCACCCGACATCGGGGCGCCTCCGAAGACCTAACGGTTTTAGGTTTAGCAAAGTCTAACGGGACTTAAGGGTGAACAACCCTAACGGTGTGCGAGGTGTTACCCAGGGAGTTCACAGTTAGTTGGTCACGAACGACACTCGACTACGGTTCATTTGTAAATTGTAAATACTTTCTTTCTGCAAATAAAAACCATTTAAACACGACTAGCTTTATATTACTTATTCGACGCCGCTAAGCATTCCCAAAGTGGTGACTCCCGACGTGATCTGTATTTCGCAGGGTAGTGCTTAGTTTTCGTTTCGCGTTTTTAAATAGTGTAAATAGTGCTAATTAGTCGGAAAATGGAAAATCTGCAGGAAGTTACGATCCCGCTAGTTCCAGCAGTGCCGGAAATTCAACGCGTCAGCATCCGCGTACCGCCATTTTGGCCCGAAAAGCCCGCGCTTTGGTTTTGCCAATTAGAAGGACAATTTAATTTAAGTGGCATTACACAAGATTCGACAAAATTCTGGTATGCCATTTCGCAGCTGGACAATAAATACGCTCAGGAGGTCGAAGACATAATTACAAAGCCACCTGCCAGCGACAAATATGAAAAAGTCAAATCGGAGCTTATAAGTCGACTGTCAACAACTCAACAGCAACGGTTAAAGCAGCTCCTGGAACACGAAGAAATAGGAGACCGAACACCGTCCCAATTTTTACGGCATTTGAAAAACTTGGCGGGAGATTCGGTACAGGACCCATTTCTTCGGACGCTATGGTTGAACCGCCTTCCTACGGTAATGCAGTCGATTTTAGCAGCTCAAGCTGATTTAAGCTTAGAGAAGATAGCGGAAATAGCTGATAAAATTCGGGAAACGACCGGCGGAAACCCATTGCAAGTTGCTAGTGTCTCCAAACCACATCCGGAGATCGACGCCTTATCGGAACAAATAAAGCAACTGACGTTACGCGTGGAAGAACTTTCGCGTAATCCACGGCGTACACCTTCCCGATTACGTTCAAGGAGTAACTCCAGGTACAGGAAGTATCCTGAAACAATGTCTCGAACAGCGTCGCCTAGTCAATCAAGCGCAGAATGTTGGTATCACCGTTGTTTCGGATCAGATGCTAAAAAGTGTAGATCTCCATGTAGCTTCCAGCAGGGAAACGACGTGGACCGTCATTAACCGCGGCCGTTAATGATGATGTCACATCGGGCCGACTTTTTCTAACCGATCGCGATACAAAAACAAACTTTTTAGTGGACACCGGTGCTGATGTGAGTGTATTTCCGCGGACATTAATCAAACGAAATGTACAGAAATCAACATTCGAAATGTACGCGGCTAATGGGACATCAATAGCGACTTATGGATTAGTTACCCTTCATTTAAACTTTGGTTTACGTCGAGCTTTTCATTGGCGTTTTATTATTGCAGACGTCAGCAAAGCGATCGTGGGTGCAGATTTTTTAAGTTTTTACGGACTTCTTGTAGACATTCGAAATCGTAGGTTAGTGGACTCTGTAACATCGTTATACGCAATCGGTCAACTTTCTTCGAATGAGTGTTTTGGTTCAATTAAAACAGTATTTGGATCTTCGGAATATCATAAAGTGTTAGCCCAATTTCCAAATATTACGCGACCTGCGGGTGTGCCGCCGCCGGTTAAGCACGACGTCACCCATCACATCACGACAACTGATGGACCACCGGTTTATTGCAAACCACGGAGACTTATACAAGAGCAATTAAAACTTGCTAAAAACGAATTCGAGGCAATGCTTCAACAAGGTGTAATACGACCTTCGAAAAGCAGCTGGGCCTCTCCTCTTCACCTAGTTCCGAAAAAAAACAGGAGGTATTCGTCCATGCGGAGATTATCGCGCCTTAAATGCACGAACGATTCCGGACCGCTACCCTTTGCCGCACATCGAAGATTTCGCACAGATGCTGCACGGTAAAAAAATATTTTCGACTATTGATTTAGTAAAAGCCTATTACCAAATTCCCGTCGAAAGTGCCGATATTCCCAAAACTGCAATAACGACACCTTTTGGATTGTTTGAATTTACGGTAATGCCTTTTGGGTTGAGAAACGCCGCTCAAACATTTCAAAGGTTTATTGACAGTGTATTACGAGGACTTGATTTTTGTTACGCGTACTTGGATGACGTTTTAATAGCCTCAAGAGACGAACAACAACATTTTCAACACCTCGAGGAACTTTTTCAACGGCTGGACCGCTTTGGAATTACCGTTAATCCAGCAAAATGCATTTTCGGTAAAGAGCAGGTAAAATTCCTGGGCTATTGTGTTAACGCATCAGGTACCAAACCACTTCCGGAGAAGGTGAGTGCCATTCTAGAATTTCCAAAGCCACAAACAGTGAAACAACTGAGAGGATTTCTAGGAATGATAAACTTTTATAGACGTTTTGTTCCAAGGGCAGCGACCCTTCAACAACCGCTAAACACATTACTTAAAATACCTAATGCTAAAGGCCAAACCCCCGTTACCTGGACGACAGAAGCAGAAGACGCATTCGAAAATATTAAAAAGGGATTAGCCGACGCGACGTTACTCACACATCCTGTAATCGGCGCACCCCTTTCGATAACAGTGGACGCCTCAGACGCGGCCATGGGCGGGTCACTACAACAGTTTGTGGACGATTTATGGCAACCCCTCGCGTTTTTCAGCAAGACTTTTACTTCCGCGCAGCGTAAATACAGTGCATATGATCGCGAATTGCTCGCTATTTATGCGGCTGTTAAGAAATTTCGCTTCGCGGTTGAAGGACGCCAATTTACGGTTTTTACGGGCCATAAGCCAATAACTTTCGCGTTTCAGCAAAGACTAGAAAAGTGCTCTCCGCGTTTTTTTCATTATTTGGACTTCATCGGTCAATTTTCTACCGACATCCGACACATTGCAGGTAAAGATAATGTAGTAGCAGATACACTTTCGCGGATAAGTGAAGTTTCGGTTAGTGTTGACTATAAAGACCTCGCGGAATCGCAAGTGAACGACAAAGAACTCACAACGTTTTTGCAGACTGACACTACATTAAATCTTAAACGAATCTACCTCCCTACAGCTAATGTTAATCTATTTTGTGATGTTTCAACAGACAAATTAAGACCTTTTGTAACGACGGCATTCCGAAAGCGAGTATTCAATTCACTGCATGGTTTAGCGCATCCTGGAATTAGAGCCACGACCAAGTTAATTACGCAACGCTTCGTGTGGCCAGGTATCAACAAGGACTGCAGGGAATGGACGCGCAATTGCATCCCGTGCCAACGTTAAAAAGTTACAAAACATACGCAAGCGCCCGTAGGTAACTTTCAGGCACCAGAGCAGCGATTCCAGCACATTCACATCGATATCGTGGGACCGCTACCGTACTCTGCCGGATTTAAATACTGCCTAACCTGTGTCGACCGTTTCACGCGATGGCCTGAGGCCATCCCTATCGAAGACATCACAGCGGAAACTGTCGCCAATGCTCTTTATAGTGGCTGGATTTCACGATTCGGCGTTCCAGAACGTATAACGACTGATCAGGGACGCCAGTTCGAATCATTCCTGTTTAAAAAGCTGATGAATCTAACAGGGACACATCATTTGAGGACAACTGCTTACCACCCCGCAGCCAACGGAATGGTAGAGCGTTTTCATCGGCAGCTAAAAGGAGCTATAAAATGCCACCAAAATGAAAACTGGGTGCAAGTCCTTCCAACAGTGCTGCTAGGTATTCGCACTTCCTGGAAAGAAGACCTAGGAGCATCGTCCGTAGAACTAACCTACGGGAGCGGCATTCGCCTCCCGGGTGAATTTTTTAATCAACCTTCTGTTTCAGAACCCGAAACATCAGACTTCGTTGCCACTCTGAAAGAAAAAATGCGCAAGTTACGGCCAATACCAGCCAGTCGACATGGCGTCAAATCAACTTTCGTCTCACAAGAATTGGCCACTTGCAAAACCGTATTCATACGCCACGACGCAGTTCGACGACCTCTTCAACCCCCGTACGACGGCCCCTTTCCAGTGGTATCACGGGCTGAACGAACCTTTATCGTAAACGTGCGAGGCAAGGATCAAACCGTCACAATTAACAGGTTGAAGCCCGCGTTCGTCACAGCTGAAGAACAACCCGAGGCATCACCTGCAGCTGTGAAGAAACAAAATTCGCCCCCGGCTAACCAAACAAAACAACCCACTCCAACGATGACACGAAGTGGTCGGCAAGTCCGCTTTCCTGAACGACTGCAGGCATAACCAGCCTTAATTACTGGCAAGGGGGTGATGTAGCGGCACCCGACATCGGGGCGCCTCCGAAGACCTAACGGTTTTAGGTTTAGCAAAGTCTAACGGGACTTAAGGGTGAACAACCCTAACGGTGTGCGAGGTGTTACCCAGGGAGTTCACAGTTAGTTGGTCACGAACGACACTCGACTACGGTTCATTTGTAAATTGTAAATACTTTCTTTCTGCAAATAAAAACCATTTAAACACGACTAGCTTTATATTATTCGACGCCGCTAAGCATTCCCAAACTGTCAACTGCCTGGCCACTAGATTCACCGCTGCTTAGGTCTGACAGTGTCATTTCGCGATCTAGGGCTTGCTGATAAGTTTCTGTTAAGAAAATACAAATACTGTAATATGTAATGCTTATAATATTTTCAATAATAAATGTTTTACTTACTGAAGTATTTTTTTACCCTGCATGGGTACAATTTCCATGATAATGGATCTCGTTTCACACGTTTTATAAACAATTGGCGGCCTGGCTGTTTTAAATTTGGCCAATAACAATAATTTGTAATAAGCCAGTTTGTCGGTACAACACTGTATATTTCCTCATCTACCGTTCTTTCGTCTAATAATTCAACGATGGCAAATTCTCCCTTTGAGCGCATTTTGGAACACAAAACTTTTTACGTTTTTTCAAGATGCTTACTTTAAGGCGTGCAAAAGGTAAATGTATTGAAAAAAGTTCTCTTAAAACCTGAAAACCCAAAACCACCCCTCCAGGGAACTGCTTAATGCCGTTTTACGTGAAAGCTATTGGTTGAAACTTAACAAAAATTTTCGAAGAATCAAGCGAAGTTCGGTCTGACTAAAGAGAATACCGCCGGCCAGGGTGGGATTTGTTTCGTACCGACTATTTTTCAGAAACATGGACTTCTGTTTAAGCATTTCTTTACTTCAAAAGTTTCTTAATGCATCTAGCTAAATTTTAACTGGAAATTTTTTTTAAGACTGCACACATACAAGCGGATGGCCTTGAAGCTGTTTGTTTTTTCTTTTGTTCATTTTGTGACACTGATTGCTTTCAATGCTTTGTATTAAGTTTAACAGGAGTCGTATCACGGTAACTAGTTCGTAAAAATTTTCCACTCCACCTTCAGAACCTAAACCTGCGTCAGTCGGTCCCAAATGCTATTAATCATTTATTATTCACAGAGCCGTAGCCAGGTCATTTGGCGCCCAGGGCAAAAGGTAGATTAGGCGCCCCCCTTTTATGCCCCCCGCCTCATTTTTAAAAATTAAAAACTCGTTAATAAAAAAAAGAAATTTATAATTATAAACATTTATTTATTCATTTAAGTAAAGAACCAAAATATATCGAATTACTTAATATGTTCATTCTAAAATCAAAATGTGACTTTTCATGCTTTGATTGAAGCAAATTCATTAACAATACGCTCAAAGCTCAGTTCTTCGGTTATGGCCTTCTCTATGGACATAATTGCTAAGCCAGATAAACGTTCTTGCCCAATAGAGGAACGAAGATAATTTTTTATAATTTTTAATTTCCTAAAACTTCGTTCACATGAGGCCTCAGTAACTGGTATAGTAAGAAATAGTCGAAGAGCGATTTCACAATTTGGGTAAGCATCTTGAAGAGAGTATGTATGAATTAATTGCAAAAGTTGTATTTGGGATGCCGTGGCTAAATCTGGCACAAGAGAATTTGCAGAATTTGCTTGATATTTGAAGCTCGCTATTTCGCTTGCAAATTCAGTTTTATCCAAATCATTTTGGTATATGTTAGCCAGATTCATTGCACATGTTCGCAATTGTTCGCTCGTTAAAAGCTTCACCGAAGAACCAGACAAAAAATTTAATAGAAACTTCATTCAGTTTTTCGAATCGAGATTTCATTTGTGATAAAATGCTGTCATATACAGAACAACATTCTTTACTGAATCTACTTTCAGGTGTTATCAGATGGCCTTCGTCTTCAGCCATTTCAGAGACCATACGTGGTACTTTTCGTTGTCGTTTATTAGGGAATCCTACCTCAATATCAATACGTGTTGACACTTTCTTTGCATTTTCAATAATGTCTGACACACCTTGATCTCGCAAATTTTGAATAGACTCAATAAGTCCGCTCAACATTTTGGCTGCATCCCCAATTGACAAAGCTTTCGCTTGCAAACTTCGATTTACTCGATCAATCAATTGCAATATTTGATTCCACATATTAAGTAAGCATACGAATTGAAAATCAATTAATTTTATCAAACTTTGTGCTCCAGTTAATGTGTCGGCATTAACACTTCTATCTTTAGAAATCTCAAGTAGTACATGATAAACACTCTCTAATTGGTCAAATAATGCACCTACTGCCTCTTTTTTGGATGACCACCGTGTTTCACAATGCCCTTTCAAAGTTGTTTTTAAAACTAACATAAGCTTTGACCATTTGGCAACTGACCCAGAAAAATATTTACGTAATTTTTTTTTGTAAAATTCCAAAAAATGAAATCATAATGGGCGAAACTTCAGCAGCATGCAGTCCAACTAAGTTTAGTGAATGTGCAGCGCAAGGTATAAATGCAGCACTTGGATTCATACGCATGATGACAGCTTGCACACCAATATATTTCCCTGCCATGTTCTCCCCGTTATCGTACCCTTGTCCACGACAGTCAGAAATATCAAGTTGGTCATTAATTAATTTTTCAACTATTTCCGTAGATAGACCTTGACCTGTTTTTTCATGACTATCAATAAAATCAACAAAACTTTCTTCTATTGAACACAAGCCTTGGTGTATTCTAACATAGCGAATTACTTGACTCATTTGTTCTTTTCTGGATAAATCAGGTGTGCAATCAAACAACAATGAAAAATATTTCGCATTTTTAATTCTAGAGATTGTCTCTGTTTTTACTTGTTGTCTTATAAGTTCGATAATTTCATTTTGAATCGTTGGTGACAGATACGTTACCGATGTCTTATTGGCTTTGATGTGTTCACATACTTGAGGATGGTAGCGGCTTATAAGTTCTACTGTATTTTAAAAAAAATCCCACAATTTGGAGCACCAATAATATTGGATGTACCTCTCAATGCCAGATTATTTTTGGCACAAAACAAAATTGCATCTACAACAACTGTAAGTATGTTCCTCCACTTGTTTCTCTCCAAATCGATTGTTTTTTTAAAATCATGATCCAATGTCTGCTTTTTATTCAAACGAATTTCAAAGTCTTTCCAACTTATGTAACTTGTTCTATGTTGCGAGCTGTTTTTGTGATCTTGAATTCTAGGGTTTAAGTGTTTCCAGTCATTAAACCCTTTTGATGTATCAGAAAATTTACAGTTCATTGCTTTTGAAAAAATTATACATGGGAAACAATATATAGCTTTAGTTGAAGTGCTGTAAAGTAGAGGAAAAGGTGGTAATATGGGCACCCATTTTGTATTTTTCTTATAGCTGCTACCATTTTGATTAAATTAACCTGAAAATTGGAGAAAATAAACTTCTGTATGTTCTAATTACTTTGTGATATAATTTATTGCTATTCATCTTTAAAAAAATTCTTAACAAATAGGGTAAATGTGTATAAGAGTACGCACTTAGTAAAAAAAGTGAAGCAACACCTTAGTTTTTTGTGTAGACTATTTTTTATATATCATCTTGCAAAGTAATTATTATACATTTTTAGAGAGTTTTGTGATATATGGTTATACAAATATGAGATACTTAATTTTGTTTCGAACTCTGCAAGTGCGTACTCTTATACACCAGCGTGTCTAAGAGTACGCATGCTATTGTTTAAGAGTACGCACAACATTTTTCTACTTATAAGATACTTATTTTTTTGTAACAGTAAGTAAAAAGACACTTTTGCTAAAGGTTTATTTTAATAATAAAATTAAAATAAAAAATGACAAATTATAAAACTGAACAGAACCAAAAGTGAGAAACACAAAACTTAAAAACTCTCATTCTATTTAGGTATTTAGGTATAAAATCACCCATCCACATCCACACATTTAAAACAAATGAATTCTCCTGTTAAATATGTTGTGCAAGATTCGTGCCACCATAGATTACATTGAGAGCACATGAACCAGTCTTCATCAGATTTTGAATATAAATCTCCACATCCAGGACAAGTCGCATCTTCATCGTCATTTTGCTTTTTCTTCTTTTGCTGAGTTCGTGTGGTTTTAGGTCGTGTAGAAGTAGACAGTAATTTTCTTTTTGCTGATTCTTTTTTCTTTTCTTCTTTAGCCCTTCTTACTTCAGCTACTTCTTCTAGCTCGTTTTTGAACGAAGTACTAGACAGTATCTCAGATTTTTGTGATTTAGTTTTACGGCGATTAGGTTTTTCTTTTATCTTTGACAAAGGTAAAATATCTGAAGCTGGTACTGGCCGATTCAAAACATCTTCAGCTACTTGCGAAGTACTTGGAGTAGCACGATCTTCAGACCATACATCAATATGTTTGTTTCCTGGTGGTGGTGTTGCATATGACGGAAACGGCAGCTCAGGTTGGTCATTTTCTTCAGATACTTGCGAGATACCTGGAATAATTACACCATCTTCAAACACTATGTCCATGTTGTTGATGTCTGGTGGTGGCGTTACGTGTGGTGGAAAGGACACTTCACATTCATCAATTTCTTCATATTGCTCATTAGCATCATCAACTGTACCATCTACACTCACCGACACGAAAAACGGAGCACTTACATTTTTTTTTTTTTAACTTAAAATCTCAATACTTTGTGATGTTTTATTATTATAATATCTTAAACACAAACAATACAACATGTTTTAAGTAATTTCTAAAAACAATTGAACGTTTATTTGAAAAAAAAAACTGTTTTTGTTACAACTTAAAAAATGAGGTCGAAAAAACACAAGTTAGTGTTGTGACAAAATGAAGTTAAATTAATCAAAACTTAAACGATTTGCACGCAAAAATGATTTTTAATACCTGGTGTTGCCCCCACGTGCCCGAATTATTGCATTTATTCTTCTTGGCATGCCTAAAATCAATTGGCGAATGTCCTCTTGAGGAATAAGTTCCCATTCCTCTAAAAGAGCTTGTTGCAACTGATTTAAGGTTAAAGGAGCAGGAACACGACTTCGCATTCTTCTCCCAAGCATGTCCCAAACATGTTCGATTGGGTTCGCATCTAGACTTAGAGCTGGCCACTCCATAACAGGAATGTTTACATCGTTTAAAAACTGTTGAGTGATTCTCGCGACATGAGGTCTGGCATTATCATGCATTAGAAGAAACTCGCCTCCAACAAAATCAGCGTAAGGGACAACAAAATCTTGGAGAATTTCATCAATGTACCTAGCAGCTGTTAAGGAGCCTCTTGGAACGATGTACAATTCTGTGTGTGCTTCCAGAGAAATTCCAGCCCACACCATAATTGAACCCCTTGGTAGGCTACTCTAGAACTGAAGGTACATTTTGTAAAACGCTCCCCTGGTCTCCGACATACTCTCTCACGACCATCTGGAGACCGCAGGCTAAACTTGGACTCATCGCTAAACAAAACGCGCCCCCATTCATTATCATCCCAGTGCTCGTGATTTCTGGCAAATTGAAGTCGCGCAAAACGATGATGCCTGAGAAGCTCTGGGATTGATGCAGGTCTGCGACTGGTAAGATTGACTTCTCCAAGTCTTCGTCTAACTATCCGTTCGCTTACGTTGGTATTCCAGACGTGATGTAGTCGATTTCTGATTTCTACAGCTGTAGCACGAGGATTTCGCAGACTTTGTAAGATGATAAAGCGATCAACATGGGCGTCAGTTCTTCGTTGGGGACCAGTTCCAGGTCGCCTAGTGTAAGCTGAAGTTTCCAAAAAACATGTAAAAATACGGTGCACAGTGTTATTGGATATGTGATATTGTTGGGCAACATATCGCTCTCTTCTTCCGTCTTGAAGCAACGCAACATTAGCTGCCGCTGTTTCGGGATTTACAGCCATAATTTTTGAAATTAGACGTTGTTTCGACTTGTTAATTTTCTCAAAACAATAAAAACAAAAGAATACCCATAGCAAACTTTGCACTTTTAAGTGATAAGATTTGTGCAATTTTTAATGTTTGTGGATTTTCTTACAAAAACAGGTTTTTTTAAAAATAAACGTTCAATTGTTTTTAGAAATTACTCAAAACATGTTATTTTGTTTGTGTTTAAGATATTATAATAATAAAACATCACAAAGTGTTAAGATTTTAAGTTTAAAAACGAAAATGTAAGTGCTCCGTTTTTCGTGCCGGTGAGTGTATGTCCACAGCTTCTAGGGCATTTTCTTCATTTTCAATATTATTTATGGGTGCATCTGTTACAAAGGATGGAGCAAAATCAACGTCTTGAAACAGATCAGGACTGTATGGAAATATTCCAGATGCCTTAAAGGAGTTCTGTGCCTTCTCAATATTAGCCATGCTAACATAAGCAGCGTTAAATAATCCGGCAACCTGCATCTGTGTTATCACTTTACCTGGGTTAGTTACCATCCACTTGTCACATTCCCTACTGTATGTCGTTTTTAAAGGACTAAAAAAACCAATATCTAGTGGCTGTAGTCTGTGACTTGCATGTGGAGGTAAAGACAGTAAATCAATGAAATTTTCTCTGCAATACTGTATAGCATGTAAATCACGGTGGGAACTATGGTTATCCAGAACTAGGATCACTGGGTTTTCAGCGCTGGGTTTGCTGTAGTTCTTGAAATGCACCAGCCACTGGCAGAATAACTCTGTATTAATGAATCCAGATTCGGATGTCATTTTTAAGGTACCAACTGGTGCACTGAGAAAAAGTTCATGTTTCATTATTTTCCGGGGGAATATGATTGCCGGGGGAATGTATGATCGTGTGGCACTCATACAACATACAGCTGTTACAAGTTGGCCTCTGTCGGCACTGGCTACTTTTCCTACAAGTTTTTTACCTTTGCTAGTCAAAACCTTTGGCAGTTTATTGGGTACTGTGGATAAACCTGTTTCGTCCATGTTATAAATGGAGCTTGGTTTATACTGTTTTTTTTCATACAAAGTTCTTAGATTTTCGTAAAAGCTATCTACCTGAATTTTATTAAACCCCATGATTCGGCCCATCGAACATTTTTATGGCTGCCGTAGTGTAATTCTATGACGTTGACAAAATCCTGTTACCCAAGACTCTCCTGCCATTTTTTTGTTTCTATTGAACCGATGTTGAATATTGTTAGCTTCGGCGAATTTATAAGCTTCCATAAATTTTTGCATCAACTTTATAACATACTGATGGCGAATGAATTTATCGGGATGAATTTCAATTGAAAGCACGCGCTGCAGCTCGTGCACAGTCGTTATTTTTGAAATAAAAACACACAATCTCGATTCTTTCGGCAGTATTGTAAACCATGTTGACACTTTTATAATATTCAAAATGAACTGAATGTTGACCGACAGATGAAAAAACAAAAGATAAAAAAAGGATCTAGGTACTGCTATATTCAGCAGCTTAACCGAAATAAATAAAATATGGTTTTTAATTTTTTTATGTCTCAATTTGAATCGAATAAAAAAAAAGAAATAGTAGAATGAATTCCTTATGAAATTACCTTTCAAACGATGTGCCACACATGGTATGGTGCCATTTGAAATTGTAGAGCGGGTGGCTGTGACGGCTAAGGGGTTGATGACAGACGTCCGGATTTTACGTAAAAAGATGTCCCCCTTGCTGTCTTTGTTGACATGTCTTGCCGATTTTCAAGCAAAAAATAGTTTTGAAAGATACTGAGGGTGGCTACTTTTCGTTGAAAACCCCTGTATAAGGACAGCAATATTTTAGCATTTGTGCATTTATTTCATCACAGCCAACAGAATTGCTTTTTAAGGAATCAATTATCTTTAATATATCACATGCGATAACGAGTTTAAAGTTTAATACCTCTTTAGACCTTGTAATATTTAAACGCGAATATGAATTTAAGACGTCTTCGTCCATCGGCACATTAGGCACACTATTAATAAAGTAACCATTAATTTCATTCGCATTAATTACTTCTGAAACACTTTTATCTGACCGTCCACGTATATTTAGTTGGTTTAATTCACTCCACATTTTCTTGCTGCTAATGTTAGAAAATTTAAACTGAAAATAAGCTTTCTTCTAGTTTTTAATAGCCAAATTTGTATAATTACGAAGCAATTTATAGTAGTCCCAAGTAACCACATTTTGAGTTTTTTTAAATCTATTTTTAGCTTTATCTCTAAGTCGCATAAGCAATTTAACATTGTCTGTGAGCCAAGGAGCAGGTGTTTTTCTGAAAATTTTACATCGCCATTGAGCATGTTTATTAAAAAGATTGGTTATTTGATTATTTAAAAATAATACCTTGTCATTCACATCGCTTATGGTATAATCCCTGAATGTGCGAGAAACTGGCGAAATGTTAGGTATATATTGATATGTTATATTTGGGGAATATCTTAATACAGGTAGTTATCATTTAATTGGGATAATATAAAAAAAAATGAACACTTACAAATAATGTAAATAATGTTAAATTAGTATTAATAAATTGTTAATAATTGTTAATTATAGATAGTGTTGTAAATAAATAGTATAAGTTAACTTGATAAATAATTTTTTTTAAAATAATTTGTATAGTATGTTAAAAATTTAGAAACCAAGGTGATGAGAGAGAATAATAAATAGTTGAATGTAAAAGATTGAATGAAAATTTGAGTTTGATAAATTCAAACTAAAATTCAATTTATTTTTATTAAAACTGTAATTTGAAAGCAAATAAAGTTATCATTTGATTACAAGTTGTATAAAGATTCGTGTTATGGTATGGGAATATGATTTGGAATTATGTACATTTTATTTTATAAAATAAAATTTTGCTTGGAAGAAAGAAACAATAAATTTGGTTTTGCTGTAATTTGGAGTCAAAATAGGAGATGTGTTATTTGATCTGTCGTCTGTAAAAGCAGGATGTGTTATTGGATAAAGAAATAAGACAGAATTTGGAACATTTTGGAGTTAAAGCTAAAGGTGTTTTGTGCGTGTTCAAATAAAAGGTAGTTTTAAAATTATTAATTTTAAAGAAGGGTGTTTGTTTAGTAATAAGAATTGTTATTGATTATTGTTCAAGTTTTTTTGATAATTTGGGGTGTTTATTTTAAAAATTTACTTTTTGAATTTAAAACTAAAAATCAAAATTCATAAATCGATCCCTTTTAAATGACCCTGAGTTAGGAGATCTCTAAAAATTGATTATAGAGTAAATACAAACTGAGCTAGCTGGAAATATAAAGAAAAATTGTATGCATTCTTCTTAATTCAAATACAACGTCGAGTGTCATAACAATATTTACTGATATTAGAAAATATGAGTTCGTGGTCAGAAATATCGATACTTATTATACCTGAATCTTTAATCATTGATTTAGAAGAAGTGATAATAACATCAATTAATGAAATTTTATTTAAGTCTACTCTAGTTGGCTTATCTATGATTTGATTAAAATTAAAAGATTCTAACATAAGATTAAAATAAGCTATTGCAGGATGATCAGGCGAGAAAAAAATCTATATTACAATCACCTAAGCAAATAATATCTTGCGAAATGGGTGTGCATAACATAAAGGATTCTTCTAGTTCGTTAACAAAGAATGTATAATTAAGATGTGGGGGTCTATAAACAACACCAAAAACAATTTTTTCTGAATTATAAGAAGCAGATATCCAAAGTTGTTCAATATTATCATTTGTATTAATTACTGAAACATTCAAATGACTTTTAATGTAAAAGCCAACACCTCCACCTCTTGTGCCACGATCCCTACGCAATAATCTATAATCATCTATTGATACGACATCCGTTTGTATATCCTTACACAACCACGTCTCAGAAATTGCTAGAATATCATATTGATATTTGAATTGAATTTCTTTTAAATCATTTAATTTAGGTAGTAAAGAACGTATATTAATATGTGCAACGCTTAACAAAACCAAAGAATTTCCAATACAATAATTACCGTTATTAGTTATTAGTATTAGTATTAGAGCAATAATTACAAATTTAATGTGACTTATAAAAAAAAAACAAATTAATTAGTAGCTAATCTAATTAATAAAATTTATATGAAATATAAATAAAAATACAATAAACAGCTTGTAGATGCAGAAGTGCGTTTGACAAAGTAGCGTTTCTATTTCGGGCAGTGCATCCATCACTATATAAAATGATTTCTGCACCTTCTGACAAATTACAGTCTATGAAATTGTACAAAATGGATGCAAATGCATTTGAAGTGACTTTCCCTTCAGCTTCATGCCACAAGAAGCAGTACGCATCTTTCAATATCAAATTATACACGGTAAAATTATGGACAACTAGTTTCTTTTTGAAATAAATTTTTGGGGCTTTAAGCGTTTGACACACTAATATTGATTGGAGATCCATTGTAAAAACGCATGGAGCGGTGCTTTTATTTGCAGATTTTTCATCACGCGCTCTATTTTTCCTGACAATGTGTTGATTATATACCTGCTCATCTACGTTTCCAGCTTTAAATGAAACGCAGAGATCACACTGATCTTTTTTAGGAGAATATAGACCTAAATTGTTTAGAGAAAACTCCTCGTGGAAGGTCTTGATAGATAGAGATTTAACGTTCTTTTCTTCACAGTATTTAACATACTCTCTGTATAGTGTAGCTTTACTTTGCCAAATAGGCTCGAAATATTCCTTGCTCGATGAAGCTCGACAATAGTGAGATTCCATTTTCGGTAATTTCATAAAAAAATCCCTTAGAACGATTCTGTCTGCCTCATGTCTTGGGTTAATTCTGTTTGTATGAGGTAAATCTACCGGACATTCTATATTATTATCCTTGTTCAAAGTAGCCCAATTGTGCAAAGACCAAGTTCCTACGCATAAAGTATTAGTAAACATAACCTGGCACACTCTTACACGAACGCCAGTCTTTTTTAAATGGCATATAAACGTATTAGAACGCCGTGAAGTTTCATTTATTTGGTTTTTTAAATCTTTTGGGGCTACACTATCTACAAGGCTTGCTGCGTAAACTCTTTTTTGAGACCAGTTCATATTCTTCCAGAAGTTATGAAAAATTTGTTGTCTATCTTCTTCTGTGAAAATTCTACATTGTATTTTTTTTAGATTTTTCTGACTGTTTACAATTACAGAAAGGTTTCATTTAACGAGGTAGTTTCTCTTTGTCAATCGCCCATTTTCCTTCTTCAGTTTTCCTAAACCCATCATATTTTGCACCCTTTTCACGTTTAATCTTATTTTCTTGTCTTTTCCAATTCTTTGTATCAGGTTTTCGTTTCCTATTCCTTTTCACGTATTCACTCATTTCAATATCTTCACCTTCGTTGCCATCCAACATTTCATTTTCACTTTCATTTGGTATGTAATCTTGGGCACTTTCACATCGCTGTAGGTCCTCCGGCATATTTGTATTATTCTCCTCGTGAACTTCCAAGTTGGTCGCAACTGCAGTCCCTCAAGTACTATCCTCAGCAATGATATTATTTTGTGAAAATGGGTCAGTATTGACTTCCTTAAATAGTAAATCGCTACTGACCTCATCGTTCTCCATTAACACCTGATAAGCTTTTTCTATCTCATTCTGAAGTTCACAATTTTCACTTTCAGTTTCATTTGTAATTATTGTTAGAGTATTATCGGCAATGTTTTCCTTATTGATTTCCGAAAATGAGGTGGATATACTAATGTTCATTCTTGAGGAAGCTGCGTCATTACTATCATTATCATTTACATTTCCAGCTAAAGATACAATACACTTATTTCTGGTCATACCCCGGTACATCTAAAAAAGAATAATTTATTCAGCTCTATTAATTTTTCGTGTTTTAATAGTAGATTATTCTACAAGTAAAGAAAAGTGGCAGTTTTCTAGCGAGTGGAAAATGTTTGATTCACGAGCGTTAGCGAGTGAATTACAATTTCACGTGCTAAAACCACTTTTCTTACGCGTTGAAAACGCTATTTTATTGTGTAAGTACTAAAAGTTCGAATTTTCTAGACAAATTTGTTAAATTTATCAAGGTTATGTTTGTATGGAAACATAGCACCTACAACACGTACATAGTAACAAGTAAACAAACATACTGTGTTGCTAGGATAAAGTGTTGGTTGCTAATGACTCAAGCGTTGTAATGAGGAAAAGGTTGCTAACAAGAAAAATGCCACTTTTCTTTACTATTTTCTACATAGTAAAATGGCCGTTTACCATTGAGTATACAATAAATAATGTTACTTAGTTTATATAATATTATAAAATGCGAATATCAGTTATTTGTGTACCGATGCAAATAATAAACTTCAGTACCACAGTGTATCTAATAGATTTGATATTATATCAAGCGATTCAATAACTTGTTTATTCACAAGAAGAACTCATGTGGTTGTACAATATTTTATTGGATTTGAAAAAAAATATTAGCTATTCAAAGTTAACATCGTAAAATGATTTCGATTTGTATCTACCTATCACAGGGACAGGAGTGAATTAAAACTCCCTTATTACCTAAGAGTGACTTAATTTCATCCTGGTTTCTGATTGTGTATTACCTATCAATATTAAGCAGTTGCTATGAGTAGGTTAAAAATAACAAGTAGCGTACAGTAACTTTTAATAATTGTTTATATCAAAACCTTGTAAGTCTATTTTGTACGTAAGAGCAATGATGTTGAGTAGGAAATATTATGGTAAATCAAAACCTCCTAAGTCTGTTACTTACAAATTTGAGAAGTCTACTCAATAATAAATCCAACAGTAAACAACATAACATTAATTCTGAACTGCTTACCTTTTGTTCTAATGATTTAATCACTTTTCTTTAATCTTTGATAGTTTTTTACGTAGTAACCAGCTAACAAGCACAAGCACAGACAGTCTAAACAATGGGGGAATACCGAATAGTAGAGTTAGAAGATTTTGAGTAACGTGACATTCTGTAATGACATAGAAGGTTTTATAATCTGCCGCTACGTGCCGCTGTATGTTTCCAAGACTTGGGAGCTTTTGTAGGATGATAAAATGTAGTATTGGAAACTCATTTTTACCAAAACCTTATAAGTGGTGAAAATCAGACTTAGAAGGTTTTGAAAGTAAGCCGACGAAATACAGTTGGCCATATATCCCACAAGGTATTGGACTTATGCCCCACATGATGGTTTTATATGCCCTGCTGCATTTTGGATGGGGATAATAGGCATAGCAATCAAACACTAAATCAAAAAGTATATATTAATCGACTAAATAATAAGATAAAATAGAAATATAGATTCCGGTATTATCAAAAGTTAGAAAATGTTATAAAGGTTGTAAAATGTTATAAAATGCACTGTTATCATATTAATCTGGCAGCTTTCGTTTTACAATGTCCTTTCATTTTTGTTCACGTCCACAAGAATTGCAACGATTATCGTACATTGTACATGTTTCGTGAATCCACAAATTACAGCTAACATATTTAATCCAGTCAACAGTATCCTTGGTACTAAAGTAGTTTTCTAAACATTCGGCGCAGTCAACATCATGATCATTATCTTTTTGTTTAGAAGTGGTGTTCTCCACAGGTAGTGATGGCGATGATGATGATGTAGTCGCTTCTATTGCTTGTTTGGTCATTCTTTTGGATTTTATGGGTGGGATTACCTTAGATGTTGATGGTTTTACAACGGGTTTTACTGCTTTAGTGTTTTTCTTAGAGGAGATATCTTTCTTTTCTTTTGCCAATTTGTTTTTAATTTTTTTCTCTATACTTTCAACCGACGTAAGCACTTCCGCGCTTTGCTTTCGCTTATGCACTCGTTGTGGTATTATTGGAATCGGAGAAATATGAAGATATTTAGATGGAGTCGGTTTTTCTTCTTAAATAATTTTAGCAGGAGCAGACGTTGAAAGTGAAAACAGAGGTTCGATGTCGATCTCTGTTGCATTATTTATATCAGCGTTATCTCGCAGTGTAACATAATTGTACATGTTGCCGAAAAAATCTTGTGGTAGATCCAACATCTTGGTTGTTTCTTGTGCTTCATTGTTAGCAACAACATCTGAAACACGTTGAATGTTAGTAGAGCTGGAAGATTGACTTGCAACAACTGACATTTTGAAAAAATAGTCAGGCACTGCGTCTGGTCGAAACGGATAGATACCGGTAGCCCCAAAACCAGAAGTTCCATTCCCAACTGGGCTTTCTTCCAAGCTTGGCCAATCAATTGTCCAACATTGTTCCTATTTTTTTTTTCAATCTTTGTTATGAAACATAAAAGTTTGCGCGGCTTGCTTAAAGTAGTCTCAACGGTTTAAAGAAACTCCTATCCAGTGGCTGCAAGGCTTGGGTAGTATGGCTAGGTAGACAGAGTATATTTACATTATTTTCATCCGCAAGTTGTAGTAATTCCAACGAGCAATGGGATGTATGCCGATCAAGAATAAGTAGAGATCTTCCTATCCCTTATCTCGTCAAAAAATGTTCTTTGAACCACCTCAAACAAAGTTCAGTATTGATGAAAGACTATTTGTTCATGTAAATTTCAGCCCCAGGTGGTAATCCATTGAGGTGATCGATGTTTTTTCGAGACCCTTTCATTATGAGAACCGGAGGTAAAAACGTCCCTTCGGCATTACCACAACCGATTACTGTTATATTTTCGCCTCTTTCTGCCGACGTTAAAACATGAACATCTTTACTGCCTTTAGTAGCCAGCACCTTTCCAGGTTTGTTATTTACTTGCAACCCAGACTCATCCATATTGTAGATCTGACCAGGCTTGTTTATTAAATCGTTGCTTTCAAGAGTTTTTCTCAGCAAACAAAAAAACCTGTCGACTTCCTCACGGCACATACCTTTGGCTCTCGATAAAGATAATCCTTTTGATTGTCTGACGTTTAGTTCAGGATTTCTTTCTAAAAAGGAGTACGGCCAGTGTGATCCTGCAGAAGTTGTATCCTCTTTTGAACGGCTAGATAGTAATAGTTTCTCTACACCGGGTTTTCTAGCAAAATCAAAGGCAATTTTCCTGACTGCTGTACGAGACGGTGCAAAGGCAGCTGCTTCCAGCCTCTGAATATGTGCAACTAGCATTTTTTCATTGGCAAACCCAAGCGCGGGTGGTTTTCCTAAAGTTTTTTTTTTTAATCTCCAATTTTGAGACGCCTCCGTAAAGTGCGGGAGGGAATATTGTAATGTTTGCTGGCCTGATTCACACCCATGGATCCACTTTTTACCATTTCCGACGCTTCTATAAGGGTTTCTTCTGTCCATGTCGATCTAGCAGCTACATTTTCTTTTCTTTTGTATTTTCTGGGCATATTGTACAACTGAAAATATTTAAAAAAATAACCATTTTTTAAAATATTAATTACTAATTTGACTGAACGCATAATGAGGGCGTATATCACACAATACAGTCGGCCATACATCCCTTTCTTGTGGGATAAATGCCCCAGTTAATAATTTTTGTTGAAGGTGTATTGGGTGTAATTTCAGTATAACACATTAAGGTTAGAACAGTTAAATTATAGAATATGTTAAAAATAACAGCTCCAGGTGAATACTGTTGATGTGAAACCTTAGCAAGCGTAATGTGAAACTACCATTTGCAAGCAACAATGGCGCACCTTACCTTTTTTAATTGATTTCGAAGCGATGAATAACACTAACGAGATACTAACCACTGACATGCGTCCACTACTACGTCTCGTTCATAACTTCCCCGATAGATAACGCTATTTTTCTTTCGTTTGCATAAAAATGCGAAGAGGCATATATCCCACAGGGGCATATATCCCAACTTTACCCTACATACATTTCTCTACGAAGGGGTGATTTCAAAAATACCTTTTTGGTGTTTGAAATTAAACTGCTTACAGTGGGGTATTCATTTCTTATTACTGCTACTAAATTTCATCCGCGTGGAAGACAAGTAACGTGTAGTAGGTTTGGATAAAATACCTCCAAGTTTTTGGCAGATTTTAACATAGGTATAAGCAGCTGCGTCAGTATATAAAATTTTGACTTTAGTGTGGTTGTTTTCTGAGAGCCATAAAACTCCTAAAAAAATGCAATAAAAAGAAAAATCAAAGGTACATAAAACTTACGAAGAGAATCATTTACATCATAAATCTTGCTATAGTGTTACTATTAGTCTTCGCTAAAATCTTGGATGTTAACAGATATGGTTTACTATCTGAGCAAAGCTTTCCGAAAATCGTATTTGCGACAGCATTTCCCCTTGAATCTGTAGTTTCGTCTGCAATCCCTATGTCATTCTTACCAATTTCAGTTCTGATTTATATGCAAACGCATATAGATTCGCTCTTTACCTGTTACTATCGCAAGAAGGCTGTTTCTTCCCGACAGACAAAAGTTTTGTAATTGTGGATATTGATTGTTCTTGATTCTGCTCATTATTAGAGTAGCGTGTTTTTCTCTGAATTGCATTAGATAAGTAATTGGGTTTTTAAATCTAACTACCGCATGCCACTACCGTTGATTTCACTGTAATGAAGAGGATAGTATCGTTAGCTTGTAAGTAAAGTTCTCGTGTTCGAGTTTGGTTGAGTTTGGCGATGTTTTACATGCAAAACAAATCTGAAATTTACCCTCTTTCAGATAAGGCTATATCACTGCACTGTTTTATACCTGCCAGGGATGAAAGCCGCCTGAATCGTGCAAAATTGTAGTTGGGTAGTTAATGTTAAGTTCAATAATATAGTTGGCAAACGTTAAAATTGACATAGGTAGGGTAGATTCGGACACTAAAAGTCAAAGTTCAATATCTCGGTTCAGGATATCTTTAAGGCTTGGAAAAAAATACCTACAGGAGTGATACTATATTGTGCATCTCCCAATGTTAGTGTACCCGCTAATTATTATCGATAATTAAGTTAAAAAAATTAAAATAAAAAAGTTCCATCCAGGGGTGGGGTAGTTTTGGACAAGTTCTAATTAAGTAAAGGAATGGAAGTTTAAGAAATATGATTGTAAAAAATATACAATTGTAAATAAAATAAAACGCCAAATTAAAATTTTAATCAACTCTTAAACCAAATAGCAGAAAATAAGTGAAACAAAACGAAGAATAAAAATGAAAAATTAGTGTTTAATTAACATTTAAACCAAAAAAATTTACATTAAATTTTAAAAATGAGGCAGTTCTTGATGTGCTTGGAGTAGGAATTGGATTGGGCAATTTAGAAATGACGTCAGATTCCGAAATTGTGGATAAGTCCCCTTGGTCAGGAAAAATGAAACCATTAATAGTCTTTCGCATAAATTGTACCAAATATTCTTCTTGTCCCAAAATTTCAATAACTGTGCCGATGTAGTTTTATTAATTTTTTTTGCAGAGAACCTTACCAACACGTAGTCACCAATTAAAATCTGTTCGTCATTTAAAAGAGGGTTATTCTCTGTGTCATCCTCTAAATCTATATCCGAGTCTGAACCGCTAAATTTATTTTTTGTAATAAGCGAAGCGGTATCTGACTCGGAAGTTGAGGATTCTATTATTTTTCTTGTTTTTCTTTTAGCTACTTTTGTCTTTTTCTTAAACTGTTTCTTCATCTTAGAAATTTGTTTTTGATTCTTCGTATTTTCCTCTTTATCTGACAATTTTCGTTTAGCACTTTCAACTTTCAATTTTTTTGTGTTATCTAACTCTTCTATTCTATTCTTTTCTGGTGTGCTTGTGTAGATCCTCGATTTTCCTTTTCCTCTTGGTTTCCTACTTCCCTTTCTGGGCCCTGCCTTTGGAAACGGTTTAATATCGGAAGGTATTATTACAGGTTCCTTGTAATTTATTTAGTTTCGCCAGTCATAGTTTAATCCACATTTAACTTAGTGGTAGTTTGGTTGCCTGCTGACCTCTTTAGAGGAAAGGTCATTTGTTATCAGCAAGGTTGAGTTATATTTTTGGTTGGTGATCCTGAGCCTTTTGGGGATTTTTGGAACCTCTCCTTAGTTTCGTTCTCTTTTGCAAAAGTCGTATCGTCAATGGTGGTTGACTCCTGATGGCTGGAATATAATTTGGTTCAATTTACGTTTATACGGATAATCCAGCATCAAATGATAGTTTGGGAATTATGTTAAGCAATTTTGGATCGATATTTTGCAAGTGTTACCAGTATTTTTGGTTTAAAGCTTAACATAATCAAACACATGTGTGGTTATATGTTCCACGTACTTACACGACTTGAGGGCTTCGAGATCTTTTAGAAGGTAATTACTGCTTTGTTGCTCCTCTTGTAGAATTCCCTAACGTCCCCTTTCGATTTTTATAGCATGGTTTTTGGAGGGTTACTTTTGGGTAACCGCATTTTGTAAAGCCACCTTTTGGATGTCTGCCTTTGAAGGCATGTGTTTGGCTGCATGTTCGTATTTGATGAATTATTAATTATTGGCTTTGGGGACAAGATTTGCACCTGAGTACTTATTTTGAAGATTTACCTACCACATTTTCCAAGTCCGAAGATATATTTTTGGAAAGCCTGCTGCAGCAGCCGGACCTGGAAAGAATCCTTCGGGGTTTTCGTCAATCAAAGGAATCTTCGCAAGGTAGCATTTCTCCACGTTTTACTTTTGTGTTTGCGGGACCTAAAAATTATTTGAGGTTATACGTTGTAAAATTTAACTGAATCAAGATTGCCGCAGCTTTGTTATTTATTTCTTGTATTAATTTAGTGAGTGTTATGGTACTTACTGTAGGTCTTAATACTCGTAGGTGTGCGAGCTTCACTCGTACTCCTTGGTTTTTGGTGTACACAAATTATTGTTAAGTATCGCACCATTTTATAACTTGTTTAAGTGCGCGGTAGTGCCTCACGCTAGCGCACCGGGAGTTTAACTTTAATATTTATAATACTTAGAACAACACGTAATCTTTTATTTAATCAGTACTTATTGCTTGTGATTTTTAACTTTTAAAATAAGTCGAATTACCGCTTATCTTGACGTCAGAGCTACGCAAGGTTACTAGAGGGCTAATTAAGTCACTCTAATTCATATCTTTTACACCAAGGTTTACGCGATATACGACAAGTTACCGAACCAGATCTGCTTCGACCATCTTGCGCACGTTGTTAGTTTACATATCGTTATATCTTGCGACCTCGGTTATTGATCGGCAATTCACTTGATCGCATACATTCATATTTAATTCATTTTGGGTTTAATCAACTACATTTTCTTTATACAGGGTGGTGACTCGAACACCCGAACATAGGGATTTAACATGTAAAATCATATTTTCATAATTTCCTGCTCCCCTAATTATTTTAGGTAAAAAAGCTTCAAATAAGAGTTTTAGAGCATAAAATTCTGCATCTGAATCAATAAACAAAATTAATTTTGCGTGCCTTGTAACCTCAGAAATTAGGTATGAAAATGACGTAAATCACCCCAAAAATAGCGATAGCCGTGGAATTCAAACTAAAATTAACAAATGTTAACGGTTTATCTGTCAAGTTACGCTGCGTTAGTTTATTTTTATTATTACTTGTAATTACTGTTAAAGTGGAAATATGGCCAACAATTATACAATAAGTGAAAAAAATCAATTTTTAAAGTTATTTTACAGTGGTAACAGTGTATAAGACAAGTTCGAGATCTAGTTGCGAATTTATATCGTCATTCTACCAATTCCGTCGACATCAACAATCCATACCATCATCAATAATCAAACAAAATATGGGTCAGTGTTCGTTCCTTGCAAGAGTTGTACTAAAAAACAAATAAATATTGCACCAGAAGAAGATATTGAAGCTGAAGATCATAACGCTAACGAAATCAATGTATTAGCTGCGGTATCAAATAATCCAAATGTGAGCTTCAGAGAAATTCGATCTGGATTAGGTTTGCAACACAAATTTAAATCTTTTAAATTTTCCGTCCACCATGAAATTTGACAGATAAACCGTTAACATTTGTTAATTTTTGTTTGAATTCCATGGCTGTCGCTATTTTTGGGGTGATTTACGTCATTTTCATACCTAATTTCTGGGGTTACAAGGCACGCAAAATTAATTTTGTTTATTGATTCAGATGCAGGATTTTTTGTTCTACAACTTTTATTTGAAGCATTTTTACCTAAAATAATTAGGGGAGCAGGAAATTACGAAAATATGATTTTACATGTTAAATCCCTATGTTCGGGTGTTCGAGTCACCACCCTGTATATCTAGACAACGTATTGTTCAGGAGTGTTGGGCTTCACCCGTTTTGTGATAAGATTGTTCCCCTCCCCAATATTTACTGTGTTATTTATTTATTTGTTGTTATATGCATGTTATTTGTTATATTATACATCATTTGTTATTTATCTATATACACTGAATATATCTACTTATCTGAACGATCTGAAGGTGTACTTTATTGGGTTATTGGGGTACCTGGTGTTTTGAAGTTATTTGCAGGAGAACTGTCATCAGTTACGGTTCTGCTTCTTTTGCAAGACACGCTTGCAACTGGTTGGCGCCCTTTATTTTCCAGCATTTAGAAGAACCCCGACCTTTTCCCACTAGCTGTCGGTAGCGTGTCCGAGGGGCTACCTCGGTAGTTTAGATACAAGTAGCCACCCTTTCTGCAATTACCCTTAGGTAGGTAGCAGTATAATTATTACTTGTGATATAATGGTTGCTTTAGGTTTAGTGGCTTTATATGCGATGTCATAGAGGATTGATTTAATGTAATCAATTTCGGTATGGTTTTGATTTTTATTGTCAGGCGCGAACTCTTCATTGTTAGTGTTTGCGGTACCATTGGTAGTAGCCGTAATATTTTGTACATTAGGAAACATTGCATTTTCGTCGATGTTATTAAAGCGATTGCATTTTTTATATTTTTGTATAGCGTCGGACAAAGTCAATTTTGGTATTGTGTAAGTGGATGCCGATAGCCGTATCGACATTCTCCGGCTTATGACATTCTTAACCGCCTGCTTGAGAATGTTAAAATCAATTTCAGGACGGGTACCTCTTTTTTTGATATATTTCCGAACCATATTTCAGATGAATCTGAAAGGAAAACTTTAAATGGCAGCGTAGAACACTTTAAGAAAAATATAGATATAATATATTACACTTTCGTGGGGCACATCCGGATAGTCCGAATCTGCTTCACGTATTTTGTCCGGATGTGCCCCACCTGTCGAAAATACATTTACGTCGACCTACGCTCTAAACAAAAGAAAGGAGCAATGTAGGTTATGTACGTTACCTACGTACAAATAATTCACTTTCCAACTAACATACTCAGATTTTAAAAAACTTACCAATAAACTTGTAGGTCCTTCCGAATACGGTGTGATTTTTACACCAGGTCTCTGCTTTTCGAACTTTTTTCTCTATTTTTTTTATCACTTAGGATTTCATCTAGCAACTTTTAGTCATGCACTCTAAATTACAACTAACACATTTAGGCGGAATTTGGCTCTTATAAGACCACGTTTTAGCGGTAAATTTGAATTGTCTGGAGGTGCCCCATGTCCGAATCTGCCCCACTCTACCCTATATTACAATAAATAAATAAACAAGAAAACGAAATTTTTGGTTCTACAATGTTAACCCTTCGACTTACAGGATATTTTTGTCACGTTTCCTGATAACCTGGGTACATTTCGTACCCACCTTATAAAAACTAGAATTAGGTTTGTAAACATAACTAGCCGTGGATGCGAAACATGGGTACTTAACCATAAAGAAAGAAGCAAGATACAAGCCTTCGAGATGAAATATCTAAGAAGAATCAAAGGTGTCACTAAGAAAGATAGAATCAGAAATGTACAAATTAGAGAAGAATTACAAACAGAATCAGTAGAAAATTTTATAGAACAAAGACAATTAGCATGGTGGGCACACCTCCAAAGAATGAGCAACACAATACCTGTTAAGAAGATATGGGAGGCGAGAGCACAAAAGAAAAGAATCAGAGGGAGACCAAAAACTAGCTGGAAGGAAGAAATTAGGAAAATTCTGACTAAAAAAGGAAAATCTTGGGAAGAAGCTAAAGAAATAGCGCAGAATAGAAAGGACTGGATTAAATTTGTGAAACGTTAATTATAGAACAATAATTTGGCCCGACACCCTAACGGGTAAAAGGGTTTTTGATTATATATATTCATATCGCTACAAGTCGAGATCATTTTTATATATTTCATACACAGGCTGAGATCCGTTTTGAAAGCAGAGATCCGATTTTGGATCTCATCTTGTTTAGCGTGTATATCGCCGTCATTTTACTCAGGTGAGTCAATAACCCTTGAGTTCAAATTTTATGTCGGATCTCACTTTTACACATAACATCACTTGTTATACACCTGTAGTTCATCTAAGCTGACGCTAGAGGGTGTCCGACTATATTTGCTCCAGTACATATTTTAGGTAAAGATGAGATCGTTTCGAGATGGCAACAGTGTAAACTTCTCATGTATAATAAGTGTTAAAATTGTAACCGGTTTTACTTCGCATTTTGCACACCCTGTTTTATTTATACCCATCCTTTCTATTCTCACATAAGAAATAATAAAAAACAACAAACACCCATTACTAAATGATCTTAGTGGTAAAACTTATTGCTTTTGTCTATAGCCAAATCACATGAAATTCCTAATTTCTTCCAGTTTTCTTCGGGAATATTCGTTATGTATTTCAAAATCCACATTTTCAGAATTTCGTTCGTTTTTCAGTAGACATACTTGTTTTCAAGTTTCTGCCTGTGTGAATAAATCGTGTACTCTTGCTTTTTCCAGTTATGCAGCGGGTTTTAAATAGTATATTAGGTGCCAAGTTCAGAAAAGTGGATTTTTACTAGACGAGTATGACAAGTTTGAGTACGAGCGATAGCGAGTACTTAAATGCCATACGAGTATACTATTTTTTCGCATTTTATATTCTCACATAAAAAGTTATCTAAATTTACTGCGATACATTCTGAATAAAATTAATAAAAACACTGAAAAAAGTAGGTGGATTTTCGATAACATAGTAACCTGACAGGAATTGTTTTTGTACATAACAACATTAAATTCAAACAAATAAATACATTTTTGGAAATCTAATTCCGAAATGTACTTGAGTGACGAAAATAACTTGGCAAACCATTCAGAAGATATTTTAAATGCTGCCCGAGAAGTTTTTTCAAGTTTGCTTCCGCTAAAATCAAAGGAACGATACGAGAAAGTGTATGGTATGTTTTGTAAGTGGAGGGACAACAAGAAAGCGGAAGGCCTTAATGAAAACTTAATGATGGCGTATTTTTATCAGAAGGTAAGACATTTGTTACTAGTAAAATTGATGTTTATACTAATTTTCTTATTAATTTCTTTAGATAAAAGTGCTTAAGGCATGCAGCTTATGGTCTACATACTCTATGCTGAAAACATTGATATTTCACAATACTAGAAGCTAATCGCCTATCTGAAACGTCAAAATGACACTTACGAACCGAGGAAATCGAAAGTTTTGACGATGGAAAATGTTACAAAGTTTTTGAAGGAGGCTCCAGACGACACGGTTTTATTAATGAAAGTGGTACTAATCATTGGGCTAAATGGTGGTTATAGGCGTGCAGAATTGTATAATTTAACAGTAGAAGATGTAGAAGACACCGGGACCAATTTATTTTAGTTATAAGTTTACACGATACCAAAACCAATAAGAAACGTGTATTTACGGTAAGATCAGACTGTAATGGGTATGAAATTTACCATAACTACTTGCGATTAAGACCCAAAACAGTAAAACAATCGATTTTTCTTGTTTTATCGTCGTGGCAAATGCTCAGTACAACCAGTGGGCATTCACAGTTTTGCTAAAATGCCACAAAAGATTGCAAAATACTTAAAACTCCCGGATGCTTCCAGCTACACTGGCCATTGCTTGAGGAGAACCACTGCAACCTTCCTTGCCGACAGCGGAGCTGATATTCAGGCTCTCAAAAGGCATGGGGGGGTGGCACTCAAGCAGCGTGGCCGAAGGATATGTGAAGGAAAGCATTGGTAATAAGATAAGAACTTCTAAGAGAATATTTAGGCAAACGCCAGAAGCACCCCAAGAAGGAAATACAGAAATTGTGGTAAATCAAGAACATTTTCAGCAACAACAGATGGATGTAGTGTGGTCAGGAGTTGTAACCTTTTCTAATTTAAGTAACTGTGTTTTTAATATTATACAGTGATACTATGTAAAATATTTTTTCTGTCAAATTGCGTTTTAATAGCATCTGCCGTTACTATGCAGTAATAATAATAATAATAATAGAGATTTATTGCCCAACAGATAAAATCCATTTACAGCGCAAACATTGACCAGTAGGTACACGATACTTAATACTAGTACATAAACTTAACTTAAATTAATAATATATGTATATTAAAATAAAGAAATTACAATAGCTTAAATAATAATATTAATAAGAAGAACTCAAGATGGTTTTCTTAATTAACGTAAGAGAACAATGATTAATGTCACAATGGTCAATTTTGTTGTAGTTATTACACATTACAAATATTGGCGATTTTAAACGTAAATTATTATGTGCAGTAGGACAGCTGAAAGTATTGATATTTCGAGAAGATATACGAGGGACATGAAAACTTAAGAGAGACATTAATGATATAGCATCAATTTCATTATGCAGTAATTTATATAGAAACGTAAGACTTGATAATATTCTTCTTTGTTCTAAAGAGTGACAATTAAACCTAGTGAGTAATAAGTCTTGATCGATCCCGATTTCTGGATAGAATCCCTCAGTTTTAAAATATAGAAATTTTAAAAATTTTCTCTGAATTGCCTCAAGCCTGTCCTTATGACATTCGTAGTAAGGGTACCAAACTAACGAGCAATACTCAAGTTTAGAACGAACAAATGAGAAGTAAAGCGTTTTAAGAGCTAAACACTCAGAAAATGCTTTGCAATTACGTATAATAAAATACAGTAATGGTTGCTATGTTGTAAAGTGACCCAATACTTCACGATTTTGTGTGTATTAATATTAATAATACATTAGTGTATGAAATGCGAAAATAGCTATTTGTACAATGAGATAGGAAAAGTGCATTTTTTCCGTTCACGTCGTGAATTTAAAGAATTAGATCAAACTGCTACTTTTACTTCACAAGCAAATGTTTTAGACAGTGATAATTAGAGACCGGAAAAATAAGCAGACTTTTAACAATAAAAAGTGCTTAAAAAAGCACGTCATTTTACAAAAAAAAGCACAATGCAATGCCAAAAAAAGCTATAAAAAAGTTACAATTAAAATTAAAAACGGGCAATTGCAATCCTTAAAAATATAGTAAATACAGTGTGCCCGTTTTTCGACCTCAAGCATGGGGATCTCGGTTATTATAACAGATGCGAGATCGGTTAAATTAGGGCAAAGTTGCGCATTTTTATGGTGATCAATTATCTGAAAGAAAATTTGATCTGTCATTTTTAGTTTTTGAATTATTGGAGAAAAATGGAAAATTGTGATTTTTGTTTTAATTTTTTTAAACGAAAACCAATAAAACTAGACATTTTTAACTAAGACATTGTGAAGGCACTTTTTTTCAAGGAATCTGAATCTGGCATCGTGTTTTCCAAGGCATCCTAGATGCAAGAGTTACAACTCTTAATTTTTATTTTCTTATGGGCGCCATATTTGATTTTTGCATTTTCGAATAGAGCTCTTTTTTCTGATTACGACTATGTATCACATGATATGGTCAAGCTTTACATTTTGATTAGAATTTAAGAAAAATGTTTTTGCGAAGAATGCTTTGGAAACAACAACATCTACTTTTGTCTAACATACAAATTTTTGACAATTCAATTAAATTTCACTATTCGGTTGCATTATTTTTAATTTTGTTCCAATTTAAATACAAAAATTCTGCCTTATCCTGTTCTTAATTTAAAACTTAATTTTGTAGGTAAATTGGGAAGAAATGTGAACGTGCAACTCTAAATTTAATTGAATTGTCAAAAATTTGTTTGCTAGACAAAAGTAGATGTTGTTGTTTCCAAAGCATTCTTCGCAAAAACATTTTTCTTAAATTCTAATCAAAATGTAAAGCTTGACCATATCATGTGATACATAGTCGTAATCAGAAAAAAGAGCTCTATTCGAAAATGCAAAAATCAAATATGGCGCCCATAAGAAAAAAAAATTAAGTGTTGTAACTCTTGCATCTAGAATGCCTTGGAAAACATGATGCCAGATTCAGATTCCTTGTAAAAAAGTGCCTTCACAATGTCTTAGTTAAAAATGTCTAGTTTTATTGGTTTTCGTTTAAAAAAATTAAAACAAAAATCACAATTTTCAATTTTTCTCCAATAATTCAAAAACTAAAAATGACAGATCAAATTTTCTTTCAGATAATTGATCACCATAAAAATGCGCAACTTTGCCCTAATTTAACCGATCTCGCATCTGTTATAATAACCGAGATCCCCATGCTTGAGGTCGAAAAACGGGCACCCTGTATAGGTAACACTTCTTATTGAATTCGTTTCATAATAAAAATTAGAAGGCAGTAAACGTAAATGCAATTCAGAAGAAATAAATGAAGAGTATTTATTAAACGTATATTAAAAATAAAAATACAGGAACTTAACATGTGTTTTGTATGTAAACGTTACATACATATTCAAGAATAAAAATATAATAAATAATAATTCTGACATACATATATAAAAAAGCTATTTAAACTAAAAGTAAGTCAGCATAAAATAAACTTATTCTGGCTGAAAAGAATTGACAACTAAATATTGCTCAAGATGTTCCATGATTAAATGACATCGTTTCTCGTTTAAAATATTGTTGTGTATTTTGAGCATAAAACATTTTAAATAACACTAATACATTCATACAATTAACACAAACAGTTTATACAATTTATGAACATTTTATTAACACAATTTTACGTACACCAAGTATATAAAATTGAATACCAAGTTGATTTTTGATGTAAAATCATTTTATTAATTGTTTATAATTTATTAATACAAATTAAATGCTATAAAGTAAATATTAACAACAAATAAGTTATAAAAACGATATTTAAAGTTGACAATGAAGGATAAAAATTCAAATATCCAGATATTTATGTCAATTTGCAGTACAAAGCTGATTTTTCTTAATGAAGTAGTCTTTTGGAACATGTAGATCAGTTTATTGTGCTAGAAATAATGATTAAAATTAAAATCATCACGTATTTATGTAAAAAGGTAAATTTCAAGGACAAATGTATGTGATAAATAGAAAATTACAAATTTCTTATTCTAAAAGGTTGAGACAAGGTATAAAACATAACTAAAATGTTTTAGAGCATATAAGATTTAATTTTGTCAATAATTTAAATGTTAAACGCAATAATTACTGAAATTATCAATAAAAATGTAATATTTAGTAAACGTCAGATTTCAAATGTAATTAACAGCCAAACTGATAATTTTAGAGAAAATTGATAAGAGACAAAATCTCATTATTTTGTCATAATTAGTATAATTGAATAGTTTTTAGTTTAGTTATTAATAATTTTGAAAAATAGGTAAATTCAAGTAGGGTTTTAAACCAAGAACAAAGTAAAGAAATTTTTCTTTAAAGTTAATTTTAAATAGGTTTAGTTTAAATAAAAATTTAAGTTAAAAGTAAAGGTTAGTTAGTATAAATATTTTTCATTTAGTTAATAATAAATTTTGATTAATAAGTAAGCATAAATAAGTAATTAAAGTTAAAGATGGTTTGAAAATTGGCTAAATTTAGTTATTTTACTTGGTTTTAACAAAAGAAATTACAGTCAGTTGCTCGTAAAAATCCATTGGGGATGCACGTATCTAAAACGCTCCCAAAGTTTGTTATTATGACGTAGTTGTGTTCTTTTGTTTTTATTCTAGAACAATAAAAACATATGAATATCGGGTAGCTACGAAATGTGGTGAAACAGATATCACGTGATCTAAGAATGATTTAAATAAAAGTGTTAAAATAATTAAATTAAAATGAAACAAATCCAATTAAAATAAATAATAAGAAAGTACTAGTGAAAATTACTAATAATAAATAGTCGTAAAGAAAATTTGAGTGTAATAATAATAATAATATTTACATTTATGTAAACGTTGATAATTAAACTAAGTGGGTTATTAAATAAATGTAATGTGAATTTTCTTCGTTGAAAATAAAATTAGTTAAATTGTTATTTTGAATAAAACATCGTTTTATTTACCTACGTATTTAAAGGGTAATCCTTAATCTAAAACAAGGAACCTAAAAAAAAGAAAAACAGTGATTAATTAGTGAAATTTCAACAGTGATAAAAAAATTATAAAGACAAGTAAAAATACAGGGACTTCCCATTGAAAGTGTTGGGATTGGAATTCATGGGCTTCAACGCAGAACAGCTGATTATGAATGCAGCGATGTCAGACTACAAGATTCACAAAACTGTCCCGAAATTATGAGAAGACACCAGATAAGTGGATTAAAATAATTTTATTTTTCTTTAATTTGTTTTTGATTGTTGTAATTGTTATTAAAGTAATTTATAAAGTCAGTTTAAATATTGAAAATTTTATGAAGTAATTGTTAATTCGAAACTTAATGAATTTTTATTGTGAACGTATGATTTTAAATTTATTTACTATTCATTTATCTAAAATTAATTTGTCAACATTAAAATATTGCAATCTTTTGAATCCTAACTACAGCTAGAACCCATGTAAAAACTTAAATTGAGCTTGTTATGAATTTTCATTCATGTATTTTGGAATGTGATGAATTTGTTGTTGGTGTTTGTTTTTTGCAGGTGGTTTAGATACGGAATATTTGTTTGGTATTTGGTTTTATGTATTTACACATACACATCTGCACACAACACATAATAAGATCAATTAAAATGTTTTGTAATCAGTAGGAATACATAACATATTTTGGCTGTCCCAACGTGTGGCAAGTTCAACAATTTGTTTTTTAAAAGTGTTCTGTAGTCACCTTGATTACATAACAATATATTTGTATGTTGAAAAACTCCTCTCTACATCCACACTTGTAATCGGGGCGTGTTTTAATGCAGCTATAGTACCGGGATCCATGTCAAAATCAGGAACGTTTTTATCACTCAAAATAGAAGAAATTTTTTCTAGTACTTGATATCCTGTATTGTTTGAAAAAATCTTTTAACTAACTTTCCAACGGGCCCTGGGATAACACAAATCGAATTTTTAAAGCTGTCAATAATTTGAATTGATTCAACCAAAGGAACTTGTTGCTTCTCCAAAGATTTAATGGTTTCGCTTACAAAACTAAAATTGGTTTTGATATAAGCCAAGTTATTTCGCAGTTTACATTGTTTAAGAACATTTTGGCAGTCTTGTATTGCTTTGCTTGTATTTGCCGGAAACTCGGGAACTAGTTCTTTAAAGTTTTCGAAATAATTGGCGTAATAGATGGCGGCTTCTAGCCAAGTTCCTCATCTGGTTAGAACAGGTTCTGGAGGTAGCGGAACATTAGGTAACCTCTCTTTAAATAGTTGCACTCTTAAAGGCGCTTTGACAAATATTTTTTTACCATTACTTATCAATTTATTAACTAAAGAAAACTGCATCCTTATTGTCTCCACGATACAATTCAGCCCATGGGCCAAACATGTGTAGTGTATTAAATGTTCATAAAAAATCTTTAAATGACCTGCAGATTTAACCATATACGCCGCTGCGTCCGAAAGCATAAGTAATACCTTTTCGCTTGGCACTGGCTCAGGTAAAAAGAAAATTACCAGTCCTTCATTAACGAACTTGGATATTGTATTACTATTAGTCTTGCTTAATTTCTTTGAACTAATTAAAAACCCTTTTGTGGGAATTTCGTTGTTCAAAACTCCTATAATTAGATTTGCCACATACCTACCACGACAGTCAGTAGTTTCGTCGACAGTAAACCATATAAAATTATTCGCAATAATATTTTTAATTTCTTGAATTGTATCTAGATATACAGTGAGCACGTAAAGGTTGGAATAAATTCGATAAAATCTTTATTGGGCAAGTAAGAAAATAATGCTCGGACAGGTCGATTTTCTTTTTTAGATGCGCATTTTTTAGTATACGTATATTTTTTATTACGTCATCCCTCTTCGAGTTATGACGTCATCATCAGTTTTTTAAAATAGCAACACCCTCTTTTGATAATACCATTTAAAAGAGCACATTTTTCTGGGTATAGACGCCAAATTTTGTGGTATATTACATAACAATATTTTCGAAAAAAAAAAAACGTTTTAGAATTCATAACAATGTAATGAAATAACAATAGAAGAAATAATAAATACAACTAAAACCCATTAAATTAAACGTTGAAATTGCATATCATTCACCTTTTGACAATATCCATCTATTGGCGATTCAGATAATCACGCACAATTTGTGAATGATGTGGTGACGCGCCATCTTGTTGGTACCATATTGATTCGTCCGGCATTTGGGGATTTTGATTATTTGGATATAGTGCTACAAGCGCGGAAATTATGTGTTGTAAAAAATTCAAATATTTTTCAGCATTTAATGCGCCGTCAATAAAAAATGGTGCAACAATTGTGGTACTAATTTCTCGAAAATATTGTTATGTAACATACCATAAAATTTGGCGTCTATACGCAGAAAAATGCGCTCTTTTAAATGGTACTATCAAAAGAGGGTATTGCCATTTAAAAAAACTGATGATGACGTCATAACTCGAACAGGGATGACGTAATAAAAATATACGTATACTAAAAAATGCGCATCTAAAAAAGAAAATCGACGTGCCCGAGCATTATTTTCTTACTTGCTCTATAAATATTTTATCGAATTTATTCCAACCTTTACGTGCTCACTGTATAGGGGCAACATAGCTTTTGCGAAGGGTACTTTCGTCCGGAATATGTCGTTTGCAGTGCTTTGCTAGAAACTGTTTAAAAGCGGGATTTATTAATTTATTAAGAGGAATATTTGATTTTAACAAGGCTCTGCACGGTTCTGAATTAAATTCCCTCTGTTCATTGAAGCCAGAAATTGATGCAATAGATGTCCCGATTGTTTGTTGTTTCCAGGTTACTTTTTTAAGTTTCGTTAATCGCTCTGTATGCAATCTAGTTTTTAAGTGCTGGACAATGTCATACTTTTTAAAACACTGAATCTACAAATTAAATATCTATATAATTGATTCCCTGAAAAGAACTACCAAAACTGACGGTTTTTATCTAGGCTTCGCAAAATATCTTTTTATTTTCGATTTTTAACTCTGAATGACCAGCAATCCACTCTTCAAAGATTTGTCTTTTAGGCATCTTGTAAAAGTTAATAGAAAACCACCGAATTGCACAGACTCGTTGTTGATGCACGTGTTAAAAACTACCGTTGACAGACGGAACAGGCGGAGTTCGCCCCCAAGAGTGGGGTGGTAGCACGATACACCTACACCGGTATGCTCATTATTCGTCTCAAATACGACCACTGGCGCGCATGACGTCACGTGCGAACCTCTGCTGTGCTATCCGTAAGCGCGATCGACGACTCGGGGCTTGATAACTAAGAAGTACGAAGTAAAGCTCCATTTGCATTCTATAATAATTCTACAGGTGTTTGGCGTTTGTTTATATAATTATTGTTGTTGTGGTTATTTATTTCACGTTTTATCCGAAAATGCCGGGTTGTGCAGTGGCTAAATGTGAAAACTGTAATAAAAAGACAAAAGGGACAGAAATCAAATACTTTAGATTTCCGAAAATCGATGACATTTCCAAGAAATGGATTGTTGCATGCCGTCGTGAGAATAAAATAAACTTAAAAAATGGTATGTTAAATTAATATTATGTGGTATTTCAATATCATACTTTTTTATCTTATAATTTGTAGCATGGGTTTGTTCTGAACATTTTGAAGTCAGCAGCTTTGAAATACCTTTAAGGGAACGACTTCTTAATTATACTTGTAAAAACAGTCGACATTTGAAAGCTGACGCGGTACCTACTTTAAAACTTCCATGTAATAATGATAAACCAATACATAAAAGAAAAACAGAGGAAAGATCAGTTTAGCAAAAAGAATTCGCACAATTGAAATTAATGAAATGTTGAAAGCTGATGTTTCTGAAGCTGTTTTAGTTGAACCGAACCACGACAATAATAATACAGAAGTGGACAATGCTGAAACAAATGTGAAAGTGGATTTAAAATACGAATTAAAAAAGTAAGGCTGTACAGGAAATCCTGCTTTTGCCACGTCTATAATCCACTTGACAAGAATTTTTTCTTGTTCTGGTTTGAGATATGGTTGTGGACCCATTTTCCGTTTTCGAGGGCTCGTGCCTCTTGATTTATACAGTAAAGTTACCCTAGGTATTCCATACTTTTTAGCTGTGGTGGAAACTGCTTGTCCCCGGAGAACTTCTTCAATTGCTTTCTCCATGTCTTCTTCACTATATTTGAACATTTGTCCTTTTATAGGAGGCATTTGATTCTGAAACAGTTGTTTCAGTAATTGACATGTTATAATTCTAGTACTTGACAGAGTGTCAACTACTAGACTGGGTCAACATATTGAAGTATTACTGAGAACAAAAATAAAATTTACAGTTTTGAATGTTAAGAATATACCAGAATAAATATAAAAATACAATGTTGTATTTAAAATCAGTAGTTGACACACATGTCAAATACTAAATAATAGCTATTTTTTGTATTAGTGTTTGACATTTCTAAATATCATATTATCAAAGTTAGAATCGGTTTAATAAACAGGCATGCAAGTACAGTAATTGATATACTTAAGATTAGAAAACTTACAATCGCAAAAAACAAATGGTTACAGAGAAAAAAATATTTTACAAACTTACCTCCCTATCAAGTCTGTCTACACAATTCACTAAAACAACAGTTGATATAACCTCACAAAAAAAAAAAAATTGGCGCGAATCAGTAGCACTGTGTCCGAATATTTTCGTAATCTATAAGACGAACCATAGATGGCTCTAGTTTGTATCTGGTATTTAATAAACTCTGAGAAATCTAATACAGCCTTATTTTACTCATTTAAAATGTAAAGTGTCAACTACTAACTCAGTGTCAATTAGTAGTGCATTTACCTTAATGGTGAAAATTTGATAACGTATTAAATATTACGAATTGTTTATATTAATAGTAATAACTAATAACATTAATCCAATATTTATTATTTTATAGTGTTCATTATTCATAGGGGACCTATGATGAATCATTTTGAAGTTAGGTATGTATTAAAAAAGGAGCTGTACTTGTTTCACATTTTCTGATATTTATTCATTAGTTCTAACATTTTTTTATTTGACTAAAAATACAAAAATTATAAGATAATAGTTATTTATGTACCAAGTAAAGTGATTCTTTATCGAACGAGTCTGAGATTATGAGCCGAGCGAGCGAGCGAGGTGAGTAACAGGCGAGTTCGATAAAGACACTTTACTGATGCTACCTACCTAAGGGTATTGCAGAAAGGGTGGCTACTTGTATCTAAACTACCGAGGTAGCCCCTCGACACGCTACCGACAGCTAGTGGGAAAAAGGTCGGGGTTCTTATGAATGCTGGAAAATAAAGGGCGCCAACCAGTTGCAAGCGTGTCTTGCAAAAGACGCAGAACCGTAACTGATAACGGTTCTCCTGCAAATAACTTCAAAACACCAGGTACCCCAATAACCCAATAAAGTACACCTTCAGATCGTTCAGATAAGTAAATATATTCAATATATAGGTATGTGTAAATAACAATAGACTTATAACAAACAACATGCATAAATATAACAAGTAAATAAATATAGATATCACAATAAATATTGGGGAGGGAACAATCTTATCACAGAGCGGGTGAAGCCCAATACTCCTGAACAATACGTCGTCGAGATAGGTAAAGAAAAGTAGTTAATTAAACCCAAAAGGAATTAAATATGAATATATGCGGATTAAGCGAATTGCCGATCAATAACCGAGGTCGCAAGTCTAACGATATATAAACTAATAACGGGCGCAAGATGATCGAAGCAGATCTGATTCGGTAACTTGTCGTATATCGCGTAAAGGTTGGTATAAAAGATATGAATTAGAGTGACGTAATTAGTCCTCTAGTAACCTTGCGTAGCTCTGATGTCAAGATAAACGGTAATTCGACTTATTTGTATAAGTTAAAAATCACAAGCAAGAAGTACTGATTGAATAGAAAAACGTTACGTGTTGTTCGAAGTGCTACAAATATTAATGTTAAACTCCCGGTACGGTGGCATGAGACACTACCGCAAGTTACAAAATGGTGTGACATTTAACAACAAAGATCTGTGAACACAGAAAAGGCAAGGAGTCCGAGTGAGGCTCGTACCCCTGCGGATACCAAAATCTACAGTAAGTACTTTAACACAATAATATAATACAATAAATATATGACCAAAACCTCGACAATCTTAATTCACTGAGTAAATTTTACAACGTATAACCTCAAATAATTTTAGATCCCGCAAACACAAGATTAAAACGTGGAGAAATGCTACCTTGCGAAGATTCCTTTGATTGACGAAAACCCCGAAGGATTCTTTCCAGGTCCGGCTACTGCAGCAGGCTTTCCAAAAATATATCTTCGGACTTGGAAAATGTGGTAGGTAAATCTTCAAAATAAGTACTCAGGTGCAAATCTTGTCCCCAAATCCAATACTTAATAATTCATCGTATACGAACATGCAGCCAAACACATGCCTTCAAAGGCGGACATCCAAAAGGTGGCTTTACAAAATGCGGTTACCCAAACGTAACCCTCCAAAAACCGGCTATAAAAATCGAAAGGGGACGTTAGGGAATTCCAAAAGAGGAGCAACAAAGCATTAATTACCTTCTAAAAGATCTCGAAGCCCTCAAGTCGTGTAAGTACGTGGAACATATAACCACACATGTGCTCGATTATGTTAAGCCCAAAAATAATGGTAACACTTGCAAAATATCTCTCAACAATTGCTTAACATAATTCCCAAACTAACATTTGATGCTGGATTATCCGTATAAACGTAAATTGAACCAAATTAAATTCCAGGCATCAGGAGTCAACCACCATTGACGACACGACTTTTGCAAAAGAGAACGAAACCAAGGAGAGGTTCCAAATATCCCCAAAAGGCTCAGGATCACCAACCAAAAATATAACTCAACCTTGCTGATAACAAATGACCTTTCCTCTAAAGAGGTCAGCAGGCAACCAAACTACCACTAAGTTAAATGTGGATTACACTATGACTGGTGAAACTAAATAAATTACAAGGGAACCTGTAATACTGACGTGGTGCATACAAAATTTTATCGCCAACCGTAAATATGTATAATTGAATATCTTCTTCCATTAGTTTCTATAAATAACTCGCGACAAAAATTTTACTGTTGGAGCTGCGACAGCAACAAACGATTTTTGTTTAAGGTAATACAGTCATGGTTATGTTGATAAATATTAGCGGCAGATAAAATGTTTGATTTGTACAGTAAGATAAAGTGTTTGTTTACTTCTGAAAATCGCTATGGTACTGTATGGCTCTACTGATGGTTGGCGATAAAATTACTTATACTAGATATTTAAAGAAAATGATCTAAGTATCTGTCATCCCCATTTGTATATTATGTGCAATGAATGTTCACACTGATAATGTAAATTACTACTACATCCATGAATATGATATGTGCCAATATTGTTGATATTTGTTATTTAACTTAGTAACAAGTTGTTACAGAAATTTAATTTTTTGTTATTATTTATTAGTGTTATTTTATTTATGTTAATTCAGTTTAACTTATTCTTTAGAGCTCCCAGTTCCAATTATTCTTGATATATTTTGTTTATTTTAGTAACAACAGCATGTGTAATAATTAGTTAGTTTCTAATTATTGTTAATATTTTTTAATTAATTTTATAACAAGGGTCTGTGCAATTACAGAAAGTTCATTTTTTATTATCGCTTATAGGTTTATTTTGTATATGGTAATTTAATTAGTTTCCAATTATTGTTAATATCTTTTATTTAATTTAATAACAACAGTTTATACAATTACAAAAGTTTAATTTTTTATTTTATTTATTGGTTTGTTTTATGTATATCAATTTAGCTTTACCTATTTTTTAGAACTTTCAGTTTTGCAGTTATTGTTAATATTTTGTATTTAATTTAGTAACATGTTCAGTTACAGAAATTTAATTTTTTGTTATCATAACTGCCTATTTTATTTTGTTAGTTTAATTCTAGTGGTAGTATATTATTTTATTATTTCAACTTCATGTTTACATATAAATTGTAGATATTTAATAATAAATACAGTTACAAATTGAACACATTGTAGTTTTTAATGTAGTATAAAATGAAACACATTTGCATTTATCTGGTGAGGTTTTTAAACTTGGCACTGAAGGTTAATACTTTTGCTTCCAACCATCAGAGGCGCTAGTATAGCAGTTTCTAACGTTTCTGTGCGCGTGTGCCATCTATTTAGTTTGGTTATCTGTGAGTAAACGTACACTCAACTGCAGCAGCGGGTCCTAACCAAAGATAATAAACTAAGAGATGCAGCAATTGCATAGGGAAAGGGAGAAACAAGTTGACTAGCAGCGACGCTATGTGCAGGTGGCATGCGCGTACATATATCTGATAATATTAAAATTGGAACTAATAGTGACAGCTTTAACTTTGAAATGACATTCATTAAACATAACCGTTAATGGCGTTCAGTTTTACAAAATGCCGAACTTGTTTATCTTGTTAACGTTCATGAATAGGTACGAAAGCCTACAATAAATATGCATCAATTTCATATTCACAACTGCCGTATCTAAAAGAGATAGGTAAGTATTTCAATTTGTATATTTATTAGTTATTTTTATGTTTAGAAAGATATAAATTTGTCTGATATATACGTTCCATAAGATTAATACTTGTTTACTTTTTATTTGCAGTTTCGTTGGTGAGAAACCCGGAAAAAATAAGTTCAAATGGAATAAATAATATGTTTATTTTGGAATTGGTATTATTATTTGCTGTTCAAATACCATTAATTTTGGTGTTTGTCAACAAACAGACATATACCACATATAAATATGTATGCTTACTTGAAAAATGACATTCTAAAGGTAAGATTATACTAGGATGGCCAGACGGGATTGTCCCGGTTTTCACTAAACAATCTCGGTATTCCGAAAACGCAAAGCTAGCCTGACGCTCTTACCACTGCGCATTTCACGCTTAAGGCCACATACGCTAACGCACCAGCCTCAACACCGAAAGGTATAAGAGGTTAACGATTACATACAATAAGTAATTATAATAGTAATGCATCTTGTTGCAGAGCCTGCTAACCACTTTGAACATGGGGGTTGCTATAATCAACAAACATGAAATATAATTTCTACTAAACTTTAAAATGTACTCAATTTATAATATTTAATCAGAGTTTTACATATTATTTTTGTTATTTAATATCTGATGTATAATATGATTGTGAATACTGAACAACGTTTTTTTTAAATAAATGTATTTACAGCTGACTTTGATTTTCTTTTTAGTACTCCTATTATTTACATGATTTAACTGAAATGAGATCATAATTTTAGGTAGTTTTTGTAAGTCCGGTGTAAAATTCTCTAGGTACATATATTGTAAAATTTTAGTTAATTTTAATAAAATGTAAGAAGTTATTTTTATGGACATGAACATACATTGCCTATTTAATTAAAATAACAGAAAGTAGTTCCCATAAAAATATTTTTTTAACTGCGAGTTAAAATTAATTAAACATTTATAGAATAAATCAACACGATAGTACGAAATTCCCACCAAAATTTAAAATTACCGCCAAGATTTAAATTCTGTAGTTTAGTAGTTGTGCCACCTGCGAGGCGGAGCGTTGTTGTATGTGTTGCCAACGGTTTATTAGGAATCTTCCACTCTCTTAGTTTATTCTCCTTGGCCCTAACTCAGCATCAGTATTCAGTAGGCTATCGTTGCTCTAGCAGTTCGTAGCAGGTTCCCGGCGTTTCTATTAAGCTTCCAGTGCGTTTTTGTTGTTATTGTTTGTGGTTTTTGTTGTTATTTCGTTATTGTTGTTCTGTTCCGTTTGTGGTACGACCAATGTCGAAATTAGGAAGTGGGAAAGGACTAAGATCTCAAACAAGGTGTTCGAGTTTCTCAAAAAAAATCGCCAATAATGAGATAGTGCTGAAGAACAACTCTAAAACAGAACTAAAGAAGCAGGTAACTCGTGCCACTGGGATTTCTTTGGCGTCAGTGTACAACATTTTGAAAGAAGGCGTACAAAACAGCGGTTTTCCCATCGAGAGCGAAAATCTACAACGGGGCGATGCACAAGTACCTGACGCCGGCCCTTCTAGGAAGTTATTTAAAAGTCCGAAAAAGAAACGTGTTCGAAGCCACCCTGTCACCGGATTAGACAACATCATGCGTTTTGATCTGCGACAGATTATTTATAATTTTCACAAAACCAACAATGAGCCTTAAAAATTTACAGCAGAAATTAAAAGAAGATTTTAATTTTCCTGAATCGCTGACATCTCTTCGACAAATTGTGAAAAATTTGGGCTTCCGTTGGCATGTAGCAGAAAATGACCGCAAATTATTGCAAGAAAAATTCTAGTCTTCGTGTAAAATATTTAGAAAAACTGCAGATGTATAGAAATCAGGGATAGTGATGCCGTGCGACGAGAGTTACGTAACTCTCGTTCTCGTCTCGAAATTTGAGACGAGAAGTAAACTACCTCTCGATCTCGAGCACCCAACTCTTGTCTCGTTCTCGATCTCGCGGTGAGAAGTCTCGCACTCTCGAGTACTACTAAAACACATACATGATAAAAGAACCTGCGGCTCATATACAGGGTGATTCTGAAATACGTGTGTTAATTTTAACCAGTGGAAGAACTCGCCAAGCGAAACAACTTTTCATTGTGAACTTCGCAACACAATGTGTCTATCCATTCTGAAATTTATAATAAGATAGTGGCCAATTTAATTCTGAATTACTTATACAGTGAAGTTGGGTTATAAGGGACCGTAAAAATTGGTTCGTTATAAACGATAAAAGAAAAAACTCCATTTAGACCATTTAATACAAATTTATTTGAACAAAACATCAATGAACAACAATACTGTTGTAAGATATTTAAGCATTAATTTCTTACGCAGGGCTCAAAACAGAAGTGATTATTAAAAGTGTGTAAAGAGTAACTCGAATGGTTGAATCACAAGAAAATAGGCACTAAAAATTTTAATACTTTCATTATAAAGCATATTTAATATTTAAAATGGGTTTTCCCAAATATTTTACTAAGCACACAGAGTCGTTCAATATAATGGATATATTGTTTAGTCGCACGTGCACTTTTACCAGCATTACATTTTTTAATCTTAATATTCTATTCAACATCTTTTGCGAAATGTGGATGCAGATATTAAGTTACCAAGGTGCCCTTATATAATTTTGCTTTGGTAAAAGTGAAATATACACTTCCAATTTATGACAAAAAGTAGACTGTGTTGAGTGTGTGGATTCTGTATAGTGTCATTGTAGTTAGTTATTATTTCGCAAACTCAATTGTGCGTGCTAATTGCGTAGCTGTGTTATTGGAGTTCGATATTAAGTAAAAGTATTGAGCGAAAAATTAATTATGAAAAGAGTGAGAAAAACTCACGATATGCAGAAGCCGGATGAGTCTGATGATCCCTACAGCAGTGACGACAGTGTAATAGATAAAACTTACGAGCCAGAGAGTTGTGACCCAGGTTGCTCTTCAAATACTCATGATGAACCTCAACGTGAACCTGAACCTGCTGCGCTCCGTCCGCCGTTACTGATCGACCAGCTCCTGAATTTAATCAGGAAAATGGATCAAGAGATTCTGTTGTGTCTGCTGTAACAGATCAACCCGAGAGAATCCAAGGAACCAGATCAGCAGATTTTACGAATTCTGCAAATTATCAAGAACCTGGGCCTTCTCGAATTGAATCACTAAGTCAGTCAGATATACCAGGACCAAGTGGGTCACAACAATTTTCACCGGTATCGGTTCGACCCTTCCCAAAGGCAGGTCCTAGACTTCAGACAAATAAAGGAAGAAAAAAGAGGAAGTCTGCCATCTTGACCGACACTCCTGAAAAGTTGGCAATAGAAGAGGAATATAACAAGAGAAATAAAGCTAAGAAAAAACTGATGGCGCTCAACTTGCCGGAGAAAAAAGCAACCAATAAGAAAGCTAAGAAAATAACAACCAACAAAGGGGGGGAAACTACCAAGAAGAAGGCAGATGATTCCACCGATGAGGAAGATTGCTTTTGTTTAGTGTGTGTCGAACCATATGCAACAAGTCGATCTGGAGAACAATGGTTGCAATGCAATAGTTGTCGGGGATGGGCGCACGAGGAATGCACCCAGGGAGAAAATTATTATGTGTGTCACAATTGTGAATCCGAATAATTTTCATTTGTTCGTAATTTTTACTAAGTAATTGTCATTTATAAATGTTCTTTGTATTTGCTTAATAATAAACGTGTGCTAAATACCTTCAGTCTTTTTATTTTCAAACAAATTTACTAGGTATTTGCACTGTTACTTTCGACCCCACTATCTGTTACAACTGACCCCGCTAACAGGGTCGAAAGTAACGCTATACATGTCTCCAAAAATCTTCAATAGTTTCCAAATGCCTGTGAGGAAATAGAAATATTATAGCTAGAATTATAGACAATATGTAAGCTCACGGCCTGTATAACAAGTTTTACTTTTGACTTATTAGAATTGGCACACTGACCACAAAGGTCAAAAATGTTACTTTGGGCCCCGCTCTCCCCTACACATATAGCGGCACAAGTAAAATTTTCGCTGTCTTTTTTTTTAAATTAAATATAGTATTTTTACGAATCTATATGTGTACATATTTTTATTTTTTACTTTTAATTTTGAAATACACCTATAGGGCAAAATTATTGTTTTTTCTATGTCTTGTAGGTACTGGAAAAAATACATACCAGAAAATAATTGAAGCGGCCAGAAAAAAAAGAAGATATAACTATGAGTTCAAAACTATCTAGTTACGAAGATTTGTTTGCTTACGATGCCAAATACCATAGAAGTTGCTATAGTCACTACATATCCCAACGAAATATAAAAGCCATAAAAAATAAACTAAAAAAATCTTCTCAGAAAACACCACAGACTTCATCTAAACAAGAAGAGAATTTTTCAGATGAATCTGATGATGCCGTTGATGAAATTTCGACCGAAAATATTATGCATAATGAGAGAGTAATTTTGCATAAGGCGGCGGAAATTTTAAAAAAGCAAATGGGTGAATTTCAGCCTCAACAAAGAGATTTTCCTGTACCTGAAAATATTAGCCAAATCGAATTCGAAAAACAAGTACCTAATTTCCTACTTACATTTGTGTCGTTGGCTAATAGATGACCGTGCGTTTAATAATTTGCATACTGAAGTTGCAGAAGCAGTTATACCTTGCAACATTATTATGGCATTGAGCTCAAAAATATATAAGAAAAACTACTTTCAATTTGGATTAGGACTATTCGTTCATCATTTAGTTCGTAGTAAAATACTTTTGGATGTATTATCTGGGATTGGCTTAAGTTGTACATACAATGACGTTCGACAACTAACAACGGCTTTGGCGAAACAAAAGCTTAATAACATGGTTGACCAATCTCAGAAAAATTACATCCATGCTAGTATAGACAATTTTGATTTAAACGAAGAAACTATTGACGGAAAACAAACATTGTATGGCTATAGTTGTATTTCAGCAACATAATGATCGTTCTTTTTGTTCATTCAAATATTTCCAGAGAAGGATCTTATTCGCTGAATACAGAAGAACTTGATTTTCCTTTCCAAAATATTTTAAAATTCAACAATCCGCCAAATCGGCCGAAACCTTCACTATTCAAACCAATCGTACTTAATAGAAAGGAAGATGACATTTAAAAAAAAAATCAATTTAGCGTGGACACTTTTCCGGCATTTCAAAGACGACACTCCATTTTTTAATTGGTCATCCTATAATAATATTTTATCCGAAAATAATATCGCCGTTTCGGATATTTTTTATCTACCATTTTTGAATAACCCCCCTACAGAATACGATACAATATATACCTCAATGGTACGGTTACTTCAATTAGCCAAGGAACTAAATCAAAATCATATAATTATAACAGCTGACCTTGCAATTTATTCGAAAACTAGAGAAATTTTATGGAATGATCCCCCAGAACTCAAAGGCAACGTCACTTTAATGCTCGGCGGCATGCATTTGAATATGGATATGGCATACATTGCTAGTATATGGTTCATTTTAGGCGAGGGCTAACATCTATCCTAACTGAAACAGATATATATGCTGAAACTACATGTAAAATTATGTTAGATGGTAAACAGTACTCAAGGGCGATTCGTGGTTTAACAAAAGGGGCGATGAAAATACCTGTTATTAGATATTGTCTTGAAAGTTTATGTTTACGAAAGTCTGTAGATGTTACAATTTTACGCAAAGTATCGCTTGATGATATCTGTCTGTTAAAAAAAATATGTTTACAAGAACCGGGTTCTGAAACAGTAGAACTTCTAAAAGCTGATTTATACTTGTCCTTCCTTTTACAACAGGGATATTTAACATTTGTGAAACAACTAAATGATAAATTGTACACACTTAAAGTACCAAACGACGAAATTATTGATGAATTTCAAGGCATATTACATCAATACTATACAGAATCTATAAATTCAGATTTACAAAAATGTAGTGTTATTATTAACAAAATATCTCCTAATTCATCGAAACAAATTTTTTACGATTTTATTGACGAGTTTAATATACCTAGTATTAGATAAATTGAATGAGAAATTTATTCTAACAAATGAAGACACTTTTCACTGTATTTTGTGTTTTCTTTTGTGCAAAACTAAATTTTCACTAATTACCGAATTTTCTATTCCTGGGGCAAGAGTGGATTTAATTCTATATGCAGAGAAGTTAGGCATTATTATTGAAATAAAACATAAAAAGTCTTCTGAGGAGGCTTTAAAGCAAATTATTGATAGATATGTAGGGGCTTTTGATCAAAATTCCCGTTTCAGTGCATGCATAAATTCTTAGCTGATGGTAATTTTGTTGTTAAAAAAACGCACCAAAAGAAGTTCAACTGCGTGGCTTCGGATATGGCTCTTGAACAGTCCATTAACAAAGATTGCAAGAGCTCTTCTGGAATAATAGAATTTTCCAAAAAACCCGCTGCTCTTCTTCGATGGATGACAACAAGACATGTATTGGGGGAGTATTCTAAACATTGTTTAGGTAAGTCGTAATTTTTACAATAAGCTATTTTTTTAAATTATGTTTTATTTCTTGTTACAGAAGCAACTTCACAAATAATGGAAAAAACAGAAAAGGAAGGATCTCAGCAGAAAGGATATTCGATGGAAATTAAAAATGAAGAAGGCGTTTTAAAAATTATTAATAGCATAGAGGAAGATTGGTGTAGGTAATCCATTTGATTTAGAAAATGTTCCGGACCAGTTGATAAATATATGCACTGGAAAAGTGGTCAATGAGGAAATAGAGAAGAGCCTGGGAAATTTCCTAGAAACTGCAACAGAGAAAGTCAGAACTATTTTGAATAATCCATGTGAAGATAATTTCTGGAAACCTGCAAAAAGAGGAAAAATTCTAACTTTTAAAGACACCAAAATCGAGCCAAAGTCGGCGGCAAAAAAAATATTCATTGGATCCGAATGTTTATTTGGTCGAATAATATGCGCAGCACGTTTTCAAGAAATGGATTTATCAAATATTTTATCATATGAACTGTCCTTAGTACCAGCATCTCTATTTCATGAAGATGGCTCTATGCGTAAGACGGCGAAATCTGACTTAGCTAAAAAATTAGAAACATTTACTGAGTCAATAATCTCTAGCCCTGATGTCAATTCATATATTATTGATGGAATGGTTTTAATTCGAGAACTGAAACCATCTTCGTTTACCATTTTTAATGATTTGGGAAGAATATTTCTTAATAAAATATTAAGTGAAGGAAAAAAATACGGTGCAAAAAGAATAACAGTTGTGTTCGATAGGTATAATGCTAACTCGCTTAAAAACGCGGAGAGGTGTGGACGTGGAGATTCAAATATAACTGAGTTTCAAGTTACTGGGTCAAGAAAAGTTCCCAGATTTGATAATTTTCTTAAATCTTCCTCGAATAAAATATCAATTCTGACTTTTTTGACAAATTATTTTGTACAGAATGGTCCAAGTTTATTGGATGACAATGAAAATTTGATTATAGCGGGAGGATTTGAGAACCCAAAACATGTGTTTCTTATAACTAAAAATGATGATCCAAAAAATGTATCTTCTTTCAATAACAATCAAGAAGAAGCAGATACCCGAACAATTCTTCACGTTTTAGCAGAGGTAGAGCATGGCAATTCAATTATTGTAAAATCCGTAGATACAGATGTTCTTGTTTTACTTTTGCATTATTACAGCACTACTCAAGAACTATCGAAATGCAATTTATTTATTCAATTAGGACATAGTAAAAATAAACGCTATATTGCCATACATGATGTAGTAAGAAAATTGGGCCCCCTAATTTGTAAAAATCTTCTAGCAATTCATTGTCTGACGGGATGTGATATCACAAGTTCATTTTATAAAATAGGAAAGAAGACAGCTTTTGATGTGTTGTTAAAAAATATAAATCACTTAACGGAAATAGGAAATATTCCTAATTTAATCGAAGAAGAAGCCGTTAAACTAAGTCTTCGGTATATATATTATCTATACAAAAATAAAAACAAGAATATTCACAATCTGAATGAAATGCGACTCTTCCTAACATCAACAACTAATCGCCTGGCCTCAGAACTTCCCCCTACAGATGATGCTTTTAAGCAACACCTTAAAAGGTACCTACTTAGAATATTGATATAGGCAAAATAATAGGAATTTCTGTATTTTAGGTGTGTATATCAATCAAAAATTTGGTACTCCAGTCATCAAGCAGAAAACGATTTCGAAGATCCCAGTAAAAATGGGTGGAAATTAGAGGAAAACTCATGGACTTCCGTTTTGACTATACAGGACCCTATACCATTAAATTTAAGAAAAATTCTGTCAATTTGTTGCTCCGATAAAAACTGTAATAATAACCGATGTATTTGTGTGACTCAGGGCTTAAAATGTTGTAATGAATGTAAATGCAGATCATGCTGTAATATAATAATTACAGACTCATATTCAGAATCTGAGGACTACTAACGGGTAAGCCGAAATAAAAATATAATTAGGGTAAATGTGGTATATACGCCCCTGTGGGATAGATGACCCAATATGAATAAGTGTGTGTAGTATTCAGATATTTGAATTTCGACGTTAGCGTTTCATGTGGGATATGCGCCCCAGATAATTTAAGTTAAGTTGTGGCCAGTTTGTATGCAGTTGTGCGTTAAAATAATAATTAAAGGTAAGTGCACTTTTCTTGCTTATAATTCTTAAATTTTCACATGTTATCTTAAGGTATTTATGATTTCTAGTGTATTGCTAGTAGTTATTTTTGATCAAACTGATCACTAAAATACATAACCTCGCATTTTAGACCTCGAAACACGTGCTTTATCGTATGTGCTAATAATTATAAGGTGGGACGTGTATCCCACTACATAGGGGATATATGTCATATCGTGTTGTGGGATGTATGCCCTGCAATATTTGCTGTAAAAATGAAAGAATTATGCGATTAGAATGTCCTATAGGTAAATACTAATAGGTAGTAGGTAATATTTGTACATACCTACATTAACAGAAATACCTATCTTTATAATAATTAGGTAGGTAGGTAGTTACCTAATATAAAATGTATTGCAGGCATGCCCAGAAAATACAAAAGGAAACCGAATGTTGTCCCCAGATCAACATGGAGTGAATAAGATCTCACCAAAGCGATAATCATGCCAAAAATGGGGCTATGGGAGTCAATCAAGCCAGCCGATTCTACAATATTCCATCGCGCACCCTCAGAAGACGAATGAAAAGTGGAGATACAAAGAAAAGGTCATTGGGAAAACCACCAGTACTTGGCTTTGCAAATGAGAAAAAATTGGTTGCACATATTAAAAGATCAGAACAATCTGGCTTTGCTCCATCTCGTCGTACAACCAGACAGCTCGCTTTTGAATTTGCAAAAAAGTTGGGAAAAGAAAAAGGTCTGCTAAGTGCAAAGTCGAAGGAAACTAAAACGGCAGCTGGATCGCACTGGTTATATTCCTTTTTGGACAGAAATCCCGAATTATCAGTAAGGCAGTCCGAAGGATTATCATTGGCACGCGCCAAAGGAATGTGTCGCGAAGAGGTTGGCAGTTTCTTTGACTTACTAAAAGAAACTTTAGAAAAAAATGATCTAATGGATAAACCTTCGTGTATATGGAACATGGATGAATCAGGCATACAGCTTAATAACAAGCCTGGAAAGGTTCTTGCCAGTAAAGGAAGCAAAGATGTGCATGTGCTGACATCCGCCGAAAAAGGTGAAAATATTACAGTTCTTGCTTGCAATAATGCTGTAGGTACGTTCCTACCTCCAGTACTGATTATGAAAGGAAGTCGTAAAAAACCGGAGCATTTAGTGGGTTTACCTCCTGCCTCGGACATTTATATGAACAAGCAATCTTCCTATATAGATTCGGATCTCTTTCTGAGATGGATTAAGGAACATTTCTTACCCAGGAAAGGGCCTGAAAAGGCTCTTTTAATTCTGGATGGTCATACATCCCATTGCACAGTAGCAATGCTGGAGGTAGCAGATCAGAATGATGTAGTTGTTATTTGTCTGCCGAGTCATACCACACAAGCTTTGCAGCCTCTTGATAGGTTTTTTAAGCCTCTTAAGGATTAATTTAAAGAGGCTGCTCAAGATTTCATGTTCCATAATAAGGCGAGAAAAATAGATAGAATGAATGCAGGGAAATTGATAGGAGAAGCATGGAAAAAAGCAAGTACAGTTGCTAATGGGGTGTCTGGATTTATGGCGACCGGAATATATCCATTTAACAGAAATGCTATTCCGGACCATTTCTTTCAAATGTCGGACGTGGGAAGAAATTACAGCTCTGAAGAACAAGATCAGAATGACATGGCTTTAGAATTAACAGTTGACAATAGTGCTATCGAATTAGGACAACCAGCTCCAGAATTAAACGCTGTGGCCAATCTTATCTTGGTGAATGAATCTTCTGAAATAGGACAACAACTACCTGATGTGGAAAACTTACCAGATAACTTTTTCGATGATCCAGAAAACTATATTCTATATCCCGATACTACAACGAACTTAGCAGCTACGTGTCTATCTAATGAAATTCAAAAACCTGCTACTGAAATTGACGAAATACAATTACGTGTTGCCGAACGTAATAAACAAAATCAGTCTCCCAGTTCTGAACTTAATACTGATCAAATAATAACTCCATCAAAGCTTTTGAATCAAATTGCACCAATTCCATCTATTCCTCGACGCAAATTTAATAAAAGAAAACAATCGGCTGAGGTATTAACGTCAGAAGAATTTCTTAAGAAAAAGAAAAAATGCAAAAATGGGAAACAAAAAGATACTTAAAAAAAAGAACAGGAAAGACGAAAAGTACAAAAAATACAAACCTAAAAAAGGGGAAAAGGAAGAACCAGATCATGCAAAACCAACGACATCAACATCCACAAAAAATGTCAACCAAAAGACAGATGACAATGTAGACTGCACAGAATGCTTGGAAAATTATTTGCTTACCAAGAACAATACCGATTGGATTCAGTGTATTGATTGCTATGGATGGTTACACGAAACCTGCACGATGTACGATGGTAGCTGTAATACGTGCGGAAGAAATGAAAAACGAAAGAGTGTCGCCAAAAAGAATATCATATCTACCTACCTACCTAAATAAATAAGATTGTCATTTGTAATTGTAGTTTTCATAAACGTTTATTGGCTTCAAAATTACCATGTATTAATTAATTTAGTTGTACCAGTTATTTTATTAGTAGCACATAATAAATGCACATTTTATGCACCTACGATTGTATTATTTTATTACTTTAATACCTGGCTAATTATTTTTGTTTAAGCAGTTTTAATTTCTATGTCATAAATCCCTTATGCAAACAAAAATGAGGCATATATACCCCATGGTGGGGCATAAAACCTACGTGTGTGGGATATATGGCCGTATGCTATTGTTTTTTAAAACAAAGATTACTAGCCCAAAAAATTTTAATATGTATCTGAAATTATGTTTTTATGTGGAAAACATATTGAAATATCCACTAGAAACATAAATATCATTTCAACACTTCAAATAACATCTATACGATTTTTTTCCCTTACGTGGGCCATATATCCCACATTTACCCTATGTCTAACTTATATTTATTCATTACACATTTTTGTCGTTGCATCAACGGGCAGTTTTACTTAATACCTTTTTGTAATAATAAAGCTTTATTAGCTTTAATAAAATACGTTAAGGGCCAGCGTTCCGTAACAAGGACATGCGGCTCGGCCCACTTGTGGGTTAAAAATCTTTACGTCTCCATCGCGCTCCAGTACTTCGACTTTAGATACGAATATTTCCTATAGTATAAAAGATAAGTTATTGCGGTTTTTTTCAAAAACTTTTTTGGGATGTTTGCTAAGTTTTACTCGCACATTATGTGTGAGTATTTCTACAAATAAAAAAGTTTTACGATTACGGAAAAAAATATTACGCTTAAATAAAAATTCTAAAACTCATTATATTTTTGGAAGATGAAAACACTTTATGAGAAATTCTATACCACTACTACTAGCGCTCATGTGGCTACTTTTGAACAAAAAAAATTCGTTTCAATACTCCACAAGGTTTGCGAGATATAATGCGGTAGGTAATAAAGTGTACATTATTTTAAAAATTGCGATTTTGTCATTTTTTTTTTTAATAATTGAAGTACGCCCCAGTCAAAGATGTCGTAAATAGTCATATGGAATGTCAAATAACATATTTAGTAATATTATATAGGTCACTCGTTGTTCTACGCTCCAAAATTTTTTTGAAGCATTTTTCGGTCTTTTTTACTCCGCTACTACAAGAATGTCACGAATTAATACACCAATACATTCAGAAAGCAATCATCCTTAAAACCAGCGATATAGTAAGGTTATTTCTAAAACAATAGAGTCACTGCTCAGACTTGGTAAACACCCATCTGTCCAGGGAGTAACCAGTAAAAGCTGAGAAAAAATAAAACAAGGTAATGATAATAATAATAATAAGGAAGGCCGACTTCATAAAGGAACTTGAAATCATTCCCGCCTGCAGGTCAGCTTCTGCCTCACCGCATCACAACTGTTAAAATTATCATAGCCTTTTTTTGCGAGAGCGCGGGAAGTCGAGAAATCTCGTCTCGAATACCTCTCGTTCTCGAATTTCGAGACGAGAGCGAGAAGAGCGGCATCACTAATCAGGGACGACCAATAATTTACATGGATGAGACTTATATTCATAGTACCCACACAAAAAACCATTGTTCGGCTGACAAATCCAAATTTGGCTTGTTTTTCAAGGTTTCTAAAGGTCAGCGTTTAATAATTCTGCATGCAGGTGGTGAAGACTTTGGATTTGTTAACGATGCGCTTTTAGTTTTCAAATCGGGAACCAAAACGGGAGATTATCACCATCAGATGAACTTCCAAAACTATGGAAAGTGGCTTCAAGAAAAGTTAATTCCTAATTTACCAGAAAAAACAGTTTTAGTAATTGACAATGCGCCATATTATAATGTGCAGTGAAATCCTACGCCAAATCAAAATTCTACAAAGCAAGTTATGCTAGACTGGTTAACTGAACATAGTGTACCGTGTTCATCAACAATGAAGAAAATCCA
>CAUJBP010000068.1:0-70739 GCA_963082815.1 Melanotus villosus
ATGCGCCCCGATAAAATTTTTTAACTCATTCGGAGCTCGTAAAAGTGTTGCGCCCCGATAAAATTTTTTATCTCATTCGGAGCTCGGAAAAAGTGATGCGCCCCGATAAAAATTTTTATCTCATTCGGAGCTCGGAAAAATTGATGCGCCCCGATAAAATTTTTTATCTCATTCGGAGCTCGGAAAAAGTGATGCGCCCCGATAAAATTTTTTATCTCATTCGGAGCTCGGAAAAATTGATGCGCCCCGATAAAAAATTTTATCTCATTCGGAGCTCGGAAACAGTGTTGCGCCCCGATAAAATTTTTTATCTCATTCGGAGCTCGGAAAAATTGATGCGCCCCGATAAAATTTTTTATCTCATTCGGAGCTCGGAAAAAGTGATGCGCCCCGATAAAATTTTTTATCTCATTCGGAGCTCGGAAAAATTGATGCGCCCCGATAAAATTTTTTATCTCATTCGGAGATCGGAAAAGTGCTGCGCCCCGATGGTACGCAAACCTCTTATATATGCCAGAAAGTTACAAGTGCTGCGCCCCGCCGCTGTTATCTCATTCGGAGCTCGTAAAAGTGCTGCGCCCCGTTGTTCTTATTGTATCTCATTCGGAGCTCGGGACATAGACATTCTTTTTTGCCGACCGTCGGGGCGCATCGCTTGCGGTATTTTGCAAAAAGTGCTGCGCCCCGTTGTTCTTATTGTATCTAATTCGGAGCTTGGAAAAAGTGATGCGCCAAATTATTAATTTTGGACTGAAATGCAAAGCCAAACTTACCCTTCTCAACTCATGTATTCCTGTTACAAACAGTTCAGTTTCGAGTATGAATAATTATTAAATCGTAAAGTTGTAGGGCCGGTCCAGGGTTACAACTTTGCCGTGGCACTCGGGCGGCTATCTAGCACGGGCGGTAAGTTACAGACGATATTCCGAATAGACGTTTAACCCGATAGCCGCCATAGATAGGGACTCGCGTCTCATGGCAAAGTTGGTCCCCCCAACCCCCCGCACAATTTTGTAATTTAACTTTTCTTCCCAACCCTTACGGTTAAGGAGCTACCCTCTTGGCCCTTTAGGGTTGTTTGCGTTTAACCCGATGGCCGCCATAGATAGGGACTCGCGTCTCATGGGAAAGTTGTTCCGCCCCACCCCCCGCACAATTTTGTAATTTAACTTTTCTTCCCAACCCTTACGGTTAAGGAGCTACCCTCTTGGCCTTTTAGGGTTGTTTGCGGTTAACCCGATGGCCGCCCTAGATAGGGACTCGCGTCTCATGGGAAAGTTGGTCCCCCCAACCCCCCGCACAATTTTGTAATTTAACTTTTCTTCCCAACCCTTACGGTTAAGGAGCTACCCTCTTGGCCGTTTAGGGTTGTTTGCGTTTATCCCGATAGCCGCCATAGATAGTCACTCGCGTCTCATGGGAAAGTTGTTCCGCCCCACCCCGCGCACAATTTTGTAATTTAACTTTTCTTCCCAACCCTTAAGGTTAAGGAGCTACCCTCTTGGTCGTTTAGGGTTGTTTGCGTTTAACCCGATAGCCGCCATAGATAGGGACTCGCGTCTCATGGGCAAGTTGTTCCGCCCCACCCCGCGCACAATTTTGTAATTTAACTTTTCTTCCCAACCCTTACGGTGAAGGAGCTATCCTCTTGGCCCTTTAGGGTTGTTTGCGTTTAACCCGATAGCCGCCATAGATAGGAACTGGCGTCAAATGGCAAAGTTGCTCCCCTCACCTCCCCGCACAATTTTGTAATTTAACTTTTCTTCCCAACCCTTACGGTTAAGGAGCTACCCTCTTGGCCGTTTAGGGTTGTTTGCGTTTAACCCGATAGCCGCCATAGATAGGAACTGGCGTCAAATGGCAAAGTTGCTCCCCTCACCTCCCCGCACAATTTTGTAGTTTAACTTTTCTTCCCAACCCTTACGGTTAAGGAGCTACCCTCTTGGCCTTTTAGGGTTGTTTGCGTTTAACCCGATGGCCGCCATAGATAGGGACTCGCGTCTCATGGGAAAGTTGTTCCGCCCCACCCCCCGCACAATTTTGTAATTTAACTTTTCTTCCCTACCCTTACGGTTAAGGAGCTACCCTCTTGGCCGTTTAGGGTTGTTTGCGTTTAACCCGATTGCCGCCATAGATAGGGACTCGCGTCTCATGGGAAAGTTGTTTCCCCCAACCCCCCGCACAATTTTGTAATTTAACTTTTCTTCCCAACCCTTACGGTTAAGGAGCTACCCTCTTGGTTGTTTAGGGTTGTTTGCGTTTAACCCGATAGCCGCCATAGATAGGAACTGGCGTCAAATGGCAAAGTTGCTCCCCTCACCTCCCCGCACAATTTTGTAATTTAACTTTTCTTCCCAACCCTTACGGTTAAGGAGCTACCCTCTTGGTCGTTTAGGGTTGTTTGCGTTTAACCCGATAGCCGCCATAGATAGGGACTCGCGTCTCATGGCAAAGTTGCTCCCCTCACCTCCCCGCACAATTTTGTAATTTAACTTTTCTTCCCAACCCTTACGGTTAAGGAGCTACCCTCTTGGCCGTTTAGGGTTGTTTGCGTTTAACCCGATAGCCGCCATAGATAGGGACTCGCGTCTCATGGGAAAGTTGTTCCGCCCCACCCCCCGCACAATTTTGTAATTTAACTTTTCTTCCCTACCCTTACGGTTAAGGAGCTACCCTCTTCGCCTTTTAGGGTTGTTTGCGGTTAACCCGATGGCCGCCCTAGATAGGGACTCGCGTCTCATGGGAAAGTTGTTCCGCCCCACCCCCCGCACAATTTTGTAATTTAACTTTTCTTCCCTACCCTTACGGTTAAGGAGCTACCCTCTTGGCCGTTTAGGGTTGTTTGCGTTTAACCCGATAGCCGCCATAGATAGGAACTGGCGTCAAATGGCAAAGTTGCTCCCCTCACCTCCCCGCACAATTTTGTAATTTAACTTTTCTTCCCAACCCTTACGGTTAAGGAGCTACCCGCTTGGCCTTTTAGGGTTGTTTGCGTTTAACCCGATAGCCGCCATAGATAGGGACTCGCGTCTCATGGGCAAGTTGTTCCGCCCCACCCCGCGCACAATTTTGTAATTTAACTTTTCTTCCCAACCCTTACGGTGAAGGAGCTATCCTCTTGGCCCTTTAGGGTTGTTTGCGTTTAACCCGATAGCCGCCATAGATAGGAACTGGCGTCAAATGGCAAAGTTGCTCCCCTCACCTCCCCGCACAATTTTGTAATTTAACTTTTCTTCCCAACCCTTACGGTTAAGGAGCTACCCTCTTGGCCGTTTAGGGTTGTTTGCGTTTAACCCGATAGCCGCCATAGATAGGAACTGGCGTCAAATGGCAAAGTTGCTCCCCTCACCTCCCCGCACAATTTTGTAGTTTAACTTTTCTTCCCAACCCTTACGGTTAAGGAGCTACCCTCTTGGCCTTTTAGGGTTGTTTGCGTTTAACCCGATGGCCGCCATAGATAGGGACTCGCGTCTCATGGGAAAGTTGTTCCGCCCCACCCCCCGCACAATTTTGTAATTTAACTTTTCTTCCCAACCCTTACGGTTAAGGAGCTACCCTCTTGGCCTTTTAGGGTTGTTTGCGTTTAACCCGATGGCCGCCCTAGATAGGGACTCGCGTCTCATGGGAAAGTTGTTCCGCCCCACCCCCCGCACAATTTTGTAATTTAACTTTTCTTCCCAACCCTTACGGTTAAGGAGCTACCCTCTTGGCCTTTTAGGGTTGTTTGCGTTTAACCCGATGGCCGCCCTAGATAGGGACTCGCGTCTCATGGGAAAGTTGTTCCGCCCAACCCCCCGCACAATTTTGTAATTTAACTTTTCTTCCCAACCCTTACGGTTAAGGAGGTACCCTCTTGGCCGTTTAGGGTTGTTTGCTCGGGACTAAAATTTTATTTGCCGACCGTCGGGGCGCATCGCTTGCGGTATTTTGCAAAAAGTGCTGCGCCCCGTTGTTCTTATTGTATCTCATTCGGAGCTCGGGACATACATTCTTTTTTGCCGACCGTCGGGGCGCATCGCTTGCGGTATTTTGCAAAAAGTGCTGCGCCCCGTCGTTCTTATTGTATCTAATTCGGTAAAAGTGCTGCGCCCCGTTGTTCTTATTGTATCTCATTCGGAGCTCGAGACATAGACATTCTTTTTTGCCGACCGTCGGGGCGCATCGCTTGCGGTATTTTGCAAAAAGTGCTGCGCCCCGTTGTTCTTATTGTATCTCATTCGGAGTTCGGGACATAGACATTCTTTTTTGCCGACCGTCGGGGCGCATCGCTTGCGGTATTTTGCAAAAAGTGCTGCGCCCCGTTGTTCTTATTGTATCTCATTCGGAGTTCGGGACATAGACATTCTTTTTTGCCGACCGTCGGGGCGCATCGCTTGCGGTATTTTGCAAAAAGTGCTGCGCCCCGTCGTTCTTATTGTATCTAATTCGGAGCTCGGAAAAAGTGATGCGCCCCGATAAAATTTTTTATCTCATTCGGAGCTCGGAAAAATTGATGCGCCCCGATAAAATTTTTTATCTCATTCGGAGATCGGAAAAGTGCTGCGCCCCGATGGTACGCAAACCTCTTATATATGCCAGAAAGTTACAAGTGCTGCGCCCCGCCGCTGTTATCTCATTCGGAGCTCGTAAAAGTGCTGCGCCCCGTTGTTCTTATTGTATCTCATTCGGAGCTCGGGACATAGACATTCTTTTTTGCCGACCGTCGGGGCGCATCGCTTGCGGTATTTTGCAAAAAGTGCTGCGCCCCGTCGTTCTTATTGTATCTCATTCGGAGCTCGGGACATACATTCTTTTTTGCCGACCGTCGGGGCGCATCGCTTGCGGTATTTTGCAAAAAGTGCTGCGCCCCGTCGTTCTTATTGTATCTAATTCGGAGCTCGGAAAAAGTGATGCGCCCCGATAAAATTTTTTAACTCATTCGGAGCTCGTAAAAGTGTTGCGCCCCGATAAAATTTTTTATCTCATTCGGAGCTCGGAAAAAGTGATGCGCCCCGATAAAAATTTTTATCTCATTCGGAGCTCGGAAAAATTGATGCGCCCCGATAAAATTTTTTATCTCATTCGGAGCTCGGAAAAAGTGATGCGCCCCGATAAAATTTTTTATCTCATTCGGAGCTCGGAAAAATTGATGCGCCCCGATAAAAAATTTTATCTCATTCGGAGCTCGGAAACAGTGTTGCGCCCCGATAAAATTTTTTATCTCATTCGGAGCTCGGAAAAATTGATGCGCCCCGATAAAATTTTTTATCTCATTCGGAGCTCGGAAAAAGTGATGCGCCCCGATAAAATTTTTTATCTCATTCGGAGCTCGGAAAAATTGATGCGCCCCGATAAAATTTTTTATCTCATTCGGAGATCGGAAAAGTGCTGCGCCCCGATGGTACGCAAACCTCTTATATATGCCAGAAAGTTACAAGTGCTGCGCCCCGCCGCTGTTATCTCATTCGGAGCTCGTAAAAGTGCTGCGCCCCGTTGTTCTTATTGTATCTCATTCGGAGCTCGGGACATAGACATTCTTTTTTGCCGACCGTCGGGGCGCATCGCTTGCGGTATTTTGCAAAAAGTGCTGCGCCCCGTTGTTCTTATTGTATCTAATTCGGAGCTTGGAAAAAGTGATGCGCCAAATTATTAATTTTGGACTGAAATGCAAAGCCAAACTTACCCTTCTCAACTCATGTATTCCTGTTACAAACAGTTCAGTTTCGAGTATCAAAAATTATTAATTTTGGACTGAAATACAAAGCCAAAGTTACCCCTCTTAACTCATATTTTCTTGTTACAAATACTTCATTTTCGAGTATAAAAAATTATTAATTTTGGACTGAAATACAAAGCCGAAGTTACCCTTCTTAACTCATGTGTTCCTATTACCAAAAAGTTCATTTTCGAGTATGAAAAATTATTAATTTTGGACTGAAAAACAAAGCCAAAGTTGCCCTTCTTAACTCATGTGTTCCTGTTACAAACAGTTCATTTTTGAGTATGAAAAATTATTAATTTTGGACTGAAAAACAAAGCCAAAGTTACCCTTCTTAACTCATGTCTTCCTATTACCAGAAGTTCGTTTTCGAGTGCGACAAATTATTAATTTCGGACTGAAATACAAAGCCAAACTTACCCTTCTTAACTCATCCCCAACCCTTACGGTTAAGGAGCTACCCTCTTGGTCGTTTAAGGTTATTTGCGTTTAACCCGATGGCCGCCATAGATAGGGACTCGCGTCTCATGGCAAAGTGGTTCCCCCCAACCCCCCGCACAATTTTGTAATTTAACTTTTCTTCCCAACCCTTACGGTTAAGGAGGTACCCTCTTGGCCGTTTAGGGTTGTTTGCTCGGGACTAAAATTTTATTTGCCGACCGTCGGGGCGCATCGCTTGCGGTATTTTGCAAAAAGTGCTGCGCCCCGTTGTTCTTATTGTATCTCATTCGGAGCTCGGGACATACATTCTTTTTTGCCGACCGTCGGGGCGCATCGCTTGCGGTATTTTGCAAAAAGTGCTGCGCCCCGTCGTTCTTATTGTATCTAATTCGGAGCTCGGAAAAAGTGATGCGCCCCGATAAAATTTTTTAACTCATTCGGAGCTCGTAAAAGTGTTGCGCCCCGATAAAATTTTTTATCTCATTCGGAGCTCGGAAAAAGTGATGCGCCCCGATAAAAATTTTTATCTCATTCGGAGCTCGGAAAAATTGATGCGCCCCGATAAAATTTTTTATCTCATTCGGAGCTCGGAAAAAGTGATGCGCCCCGATAAAATTTTTTATCTCATTCGGAGCTCGGAAAAATTGATGCGCCCCGATAAAAAATTTTATCTCATTCGGAGCTCGGAAACAGTGTTGCGCCCCGATAAAATTTTTTATCTCATTCGGAGCTCGGAAAAATTGATGCGCCCCGATAAAATTTTTTATCTCATTCGGAGATCGGAAAAGTGCTGCGCCCCGATGGTACGCAAACCTCTTATATATGCCAGAAAGTTACAAGTGCTGCGCCCCGCCGCTGTTATCTCATTCGGAGCTCGTAAAAGTGCTGCGCCCCGTTGTTCTTATTGTATCTCATTCGGAGCTCGGGACATAGACATTCTTTTTTGCCGACCGTCGGGGCGCATCGCTTGCGGTATTTTGCAAAAAGTGCTGCGCCCCGTTGTTCTTATTGTATCTAATTCGGAGCTTGGAAAAAGTGATGCGCCAAATTATTAATTTTGGACTGAAATGCAAAGCCAAACTTACCCTTCTCAACTCATGTATTCCTGTTACAAACAGTTCAGTTTCGAGTATGAATAATTATTAAATCGTAAAGTTGTAGGGCCGGTCCAGGGTTACAACTTTGCCGTGGCACTCGGGCGGCTATCTAGCACGGGCGGTAAGTTACAGACGATATTCCGAATAGACGTTTAACCCGATAGCCGCCATAGATAGGGACTCGCGTCTCATGGCAAAGTTGGTCCCCCCAACCCCCCGCACAATTTTGTAATTTAACTTTTCTTCCCAACCCTTACGGTTAAGGAGCTACCCTCTTGGCCCTTTAGGGTTGTTTGCGTTTAACCCGATGGCCGCCATAGATAGGGACTCGCGTCTCATGGGAAAGTTGTTCCGCCCCACCCCCCGCACAATTTTGTAATTTAACTTTTCTTCCCAACCCTTACGGTTAAGGAGCTACCCTCTTGGCCTTTTAGGGTTGTTTGCGTTTAACCCGATGGCCGCCCTAGATAGGGACTCGCGTCTCATGGGAAAGTTGTTCCCCCCAACCCCCCGCACAATTTTGTAATTTAACTTTTCTTCCCAACCCTTACGGTTAAGGAGCTACCCTCTTGGCCGTTTAGGGTTGTTTGCGTTTATCCCGATAGCCGCCATAGATAGTCACTCGCGTCTCATGGGAAAGTTGTTCCCCCCAACCCCCCGCAGAATTTTGTAATTTAACTTTTCTTCCCAACCCTTACGGTTAAGGAGCTACCCTCTTGGTTGTTTAGGGTTGTTTGCGTTTAACCCGATAGCCGCCATAGATAGGGACTCGCGTCTCATGGGAAAGTTGTTCCGCCCCACCCCCCGCACAATTTTGTAATTTAACTTTTCTTCCCAACCCTTACGGTTAAGGAGCTACCCTCTTGGTCGTTTAGGGTTGTTTGCGTTTAACCCGATGGCCGCCATAGATAGGGACTCGCGTCTCATGGGAAAGTTGTTCCGCCCCACCCCCCGCACAATTTTGTAATTTAACTTTTCTTCCCAACCCTTACGGTTAAGGAGGTACCCTCTTGGCCGTTTAGGGTTGTTTGCTCGGGACTAAAATTTTATTTGCCGACCGTCGGGGCGCATCGCTTGCGGTATTTTGCAAAAAGTGCTGCGCCCCGTTGTTCTTATTGTATCTCATTCGGAGCTCGGGACATACATTCTTTTTTGCCGACCGTCGGGGCGCATCGCTTGCGGTATTTTGCAAAAAGTGCTGCGCCCCGTTGTTCTTATTGTATCTCATTCGGAGCTCGGGACATACATTCTTTTTTGCCGACCGTCGGGGCGCATCGCTTGCGGTATTTTGCAAAAAGTGCTGCGCCCCGTCGTTCTTATTGTATCTAATTCGGAGCTCGGAAAAAGTGATGCGCCCCGATAAAATTTTTTAACTCATTCGGAGCTCGTAAAAGTGTTGCGCCCCGATAAAATTTTTTATCTCATTCGGAGCTCGGAAAAAGTGATGCGCCCCGATAAAAATTTTTATCTCATTCGGAGCACGGAAAAATTGATGCGCCCCGATAAAATTTTTTATCTCATTCGGAGCTCGGAAAAAGTGATGCGCCCCGATAAAATTTTTTATCTCATTCGGAGCTCGGAAAAATTGATGCGCCCCGATAAAAAATTTTATCTCATTCGGAGCTCGGAAACAGTGTTGCGCCCCGATAAAATTTTTTATCTCATTCGGAGCTCGGAAAAATTGATGCGCCCCGATAAAATTTTTTATCTCATTCGGAGATCGGAAAAGTGCTGCGCCCCGATGGTACGCAAACCTCTTATATATGCCAGAAAGTTACAAGTGCTGCGCCCCGCCGCTGTTATCTCATTCGGAGCTCGTAAAAGTGCTGCGCCCCGTTGTTCTTATTGTATCTCATTCGGAGCTCGGGACATAGACATTCTTTTTTGCCGACCGTCGGGGCGCATCGCTTGCGGTATTTTGCAAAAAGTGCTGCGCCCCGTTGTTCTTATTGTATCTAATTCGGAGCTTGGAAAAAGTGATGCGCCAAATTATTAATTTTGGACTGAAATGCAAAGCCAAACTTACCCTTCTCAACTCATGTATTCCTGTTACAAACAGTTCAGTTTCGAGTATGAATAATTATTAAATCGTAAAGTTGTAGGGCCGGTCCAGGGTTACAACTTTGCCGTGGCACTCGGGCGGCTATCTAGCACGGGCGGTAAGTTACAGACGATATTCCGAATAGACGTTTAACCCGATAGCCGCCATAGATAGGGACTCGCGTCTCATGGCAAAGTTGTTCCGCCCCACCCCCCGCACAATTTTGTAATTTAACTTTTCTTCCCAACCCTTACGGCTAAGGAGCTACCCTCTTGGCCTTTTAGGGTTGTTTGCGTTTAACCCGATGGCCGCCCTAGATAGGGACTCGCGTCTCATGGCAAAGTTGTTTCCCCCAACCCCCCGCACAATTTTGTAATTTAACTTTTCTTCCCTACCCTTACGGTTAAGGAGCTACCCTCTTGGCCTTTTAGGGTTGTTTGCGTTTAACCCGATGGCCGCCATAGATAGGGACTCGCGTCTCATGGGAAAGTTGTTCCGCCCCACCCCCCGCACAATTTTGTAATTTAACTTTTCTTCCCAACCCTTACGGTTAAGGAGCTACCCTCTTGGCCGTTTAGGGTTGTTTGCGTTTATCCCGATAGCCGCCATAGATAGTCACTCGCGTCTCATGGGAAAGTTGTTCCCCCCAACCCCCGCACAACTTTGTAATTTAACTTTTCTTCCCAACCCTTACGGTTAAGGAGCTACCCTCTTGGCCGTTTAGGGTTGTTTGCGTTTATCCCGATAGCCGCCATAGATAGGGACTCGCGTCTCATGGGAAAGTTGTTCCCCCCAACCCCCGCACAATTTTGTAATTTAACTTTTCTTCCCAACCCTTACGGTTAAGGAGCTACCCTCTTGGCCGTTTAGGGTTGTTTGCGTTTAACCCGATGGCCGCCATAGATAGGGACTCGCGTCTCATGGGAAAGTTGTTCCGCCCCACCCCCCGCACAATTTTGTAATTTAACTTTTCTTCCCAACCCTTACGGTTAAGGAGCTACCTTCTTGGTCGTTTAGGGTTATTTGCGTTTAACCCGATAGCCGCAATAGATAGGGACTCGCGTCTCATAGGAAAGTTGTTTCACCCCACCCCCCGCACAATTTTGTAATTTAACTTTTCTTCCCAACCCTTACGGTTAAGGAGCTACCCTCTAGGTCGTTTAGGGTTGTTTGCGTTTAACCCGATGGTCGCCATAGATAGGGACTCGCGTCTCATGGGAAAGTTGTTTCCCCCAACCCCCCGCACAATTTTGTAATTTAACTTTTCTTCCCAACCCTTACGGTTAAGGAGCTACCCTCTAGGTCGTTTAGGGTTGTTTGCGTTTAACCCGATGGTCGCCATAGATAGGGACTCGCGTCTCATGGGAAAGTTGTTCCGCCCCACCCCCCGCACAATTTTGTAATTTAACTTTTCTTCCCAACCCTTACGGTTAAGGAGCTACCCTCTAGGTCGTTTAGGGTTGTTTGCGTTTAACCCGATGGCCGCCATAGATAGGGACTCGCGTCTCATGGGAAAGTTGTTCCGCCCCACCCCCCGCACAATTTTGTAATTTAACTTTTCTTCCCAACCCTTACGGTTAAGGAGCTACCCTCTTGGCCGTTTAGGGTTGTTTGCGTTTATCCCGATAGCCGCCATAGATAGTCACTCGCGTCTCATGGGAAAGTTGTTCCCCCCAACCCCCGCACAATTTTGTAATTTAACTTTTCTTCCCAACCCTTACGGTTAAGGAGCTACCCTCTTGGCCGTTTAGGGTTGTTTGCGTTTATCCCGATAGCCGCCATAGATAGTCACTCGCGTCTCATGGGAAAGTTGTTCCCCCCAACCCCCCGCAGAATTTTGTAATTTAACTTTTCTTCCCAACCCTTACGGTTAAGGAGCTACCCTCTTGGTTGTTTAGGGTTGTTTGCGTTTAACCCGATAGCCGCCATAGATAGGAACTGGCGTCAAATGGCAAAGTTGCTCCCCTCACCTCCCCGCACAATTTTGTAATTTAACTTTTCTTCCCAACCCTTACGGTTAAGGAGCTACCCTCTTGGCCGTTTAGGGTTGTTTGCGTTTAACCCGATAGCCGCCATAGATAGGGACTCGCGTCTCATGGCAAAATTGTTCCCCCCAACCCCCCGCACAATTTTGTAGTTTAACTTTTCTTCCCAACCCTTACGGTTAAGGAGCTACCCTCTTGGCCTTTTAGGGTTGTTTGCGTTTAACCCGATGGCCGCCATAGATAGGGACTCGCGTCTCATGGGAAAGTTGTTCCGCCCCACCCCCCGCACAATTTTGTAATTTAACTTTTCTTCCCAACCCTTACGGTTAAGGAGCTACCTTCTTGGTCGTTTAGGGTTATTTGCGTTTAACCCGATAGCCGCCATAGATAGGGACTCGCGTCTCATAGGAAAGTTGTTTCACCCCACCCCCCGTACAACTTTGCCATTTAACATTTCGTCGAAACCCTTACGGTTAACCGTCTATAATGAATATCGTCTGTAACTTGCCGCCCGTGCTAGATAGCCGCCCGGGTGCCACAGGAAAGTTGTAGCCCCCGACCTCCTCTACAACATTGCCATTTAACATTTCGTCGAAACCCTTACGGTTAACCGTCTATAGCGAATATCGTCTGTAACTTGCCACCCGTGCTAGATAGCCGCCCGGGTGCCACAGGAAAGTTGTAGCCCCCGACCTCCCGTACAACTTTGCCATTTAACATTTCGTCGAAACCCTTACGGTTAACCGTCTATAATGAATATCGTCTGTAACTTGCCGCCCGTGCTAGATAGCCGCCCAGGTGCCACAGGAAAGTTGTAGCCCCCGACCTCCCCTACAACTTTGCTATTTAACATTTCGTCGAAACCCTTACGGTTAACCGTCTATAGCGAATATCGTCTGTAACTTGCCACCCGTGCTAGATAGCCGCCCGGGTGCCACAGGAAAGTTGTAGCCCCCGACCTCCCGTACAACTTTGCCATTTAACATTTCGTCGAAACCCTTACGGTTAACCGTCTATAATGAATATCGTCTGTAACTTGCCGTCCGTGCTAGATAGCCGCCCAGGTGCCACAGGGAAGTTGTAGCCCCCGACCTCCCCTACAACTTTGCCATTTAACATTTCGTCGAAACCCTTACGGTTAACCGTCTATAATGAATATCGTCTGTAACTTGCCGCCCGTGCTAGATAGCCGCCCGGGTGCCACAGGAAAGTTGTAGCCCCCGACCTCCTCTACAAGATTGCCATTTAACATTTCGTCGAAACCCTTACGGTTAACCGTCTATAGCGAATATCGTCTGTAACTTGCCACCCGTGCTAGATAGCCGCCCGGGTGCCACAGGAAAGTTTTAGCCCCCGACCTCCCCTACAACTTTGCCATTTAACATTTCGTCGAAACCCTTACGGTTAACCGTCTATAGCGAATATCGTCTGTAACTTGCCACCCGTGCTAGATAGCCGCCCGGGTGCCACAGGAAAGTTGTAGCCCCCGACCTCCCCTTCAACTTTGCTATTTAACATTTCGTCGAAACACTTACGGTTAACCGTCTATAGTGAATATCGTCTGTAACTTGCCGCCCGTGCTAGATAGCCGCCCGGGTGCCACAGGAAAGTTGTAGCCCCCGACCACCCCTACAACTTTGCCATTTAACATTTCGTCGAAACCCTTCCGGTTAACCGTCTATAGCGAATATCGTCTGTAACTTGCCACCCGTGAAAGATAGCCGCCCGAGTTCCACAGGAAAGTTGTAGCCCCCGACCTCCCCTACAACTTTGCCATTTAACATTTCGTCGAAACCCTTACGGTTAACCGTCTATAGTGAATATCGTCTGTAACTTGCCGCCCGTGCTAGATAGCCACCCGGGTGCCACAGGAAAGTTGTAGCCCCCGACCTCCCCTACAACTTTGCCATTTAACATTTCGTCGAAACCCTTACGGTTAACCGTCTATAGCGAATATCGTCTGTAACTTGCCACCCGTGATAGATAGCCGCCCGAGTTCCACAGGAAAGTTGTAGCCCCCGACCTCCCCTACAACTTTGCCATTTAACATTTCGTCGAAACCCTTACGGTTAACCGTCTATAGTGAATATCGTCTGTAACTTGCCGCCCGTGCTTGATAGCCGCCCGGGTGCCACAGGAAAGTTGTAGCCCCCGACCTCCCCTACAACTTTGCCATTTAACATTTCGTCTAAACCCTTACGGTTAACCGTCTATAGTGAATATCGTCTGTAACTTGCCGCCCGTGCTAGATAGCCGCCCGGGTGCCACAGGAAAGTTGTAGCCCCCGACCTCCTCTACAACATTGCCATTTAACATTTCGTCGAAACCCTTACGGTTAACCGTCTATAGCGAATATCGTCTGTAACTTTCCACCCGTGCTAGATAGCCGCCCGGGTGCCACAGGAAAGTTGTAGCCCCCGACCTCCCCTACAACTTTGCCATTTAACATTTCGTCGACACCCTTACGGTTAACCGTCTATAGCGAATATCGTCTGTAACTTGCCACCCGTGCTAGATAGCCGCCCGGGTGCCACGGCAAAGTTGTAGCCCCCGACCTGCCGTACAACTTTGCCATTTAACTTTTCGTCTAAACCCTTACGGTTAACCGTCTATAGTGAATATCGTCTGTAACTTGCCGCCCGTGCTAGATAGCCACCCGGGTGCCACAGGAAAGTTGTAGCCCCCGACCTCCCCTACAACTTTGCCATTTAACATTTCATCGAAACCCTTACGGTTAACCGTCTATAGCGAATATCGTCTGTAACTTGCCACCCGTGATAGATAGCCGCCCGAGTTCCACAGGAAAGTTGTAGCCCCCGACCTCCCCTACAACTTTGCCATTTAACATTTCGTCGAAACCCTTACGGTTAACCGTCTATAGTGAATATCGTCTGTAACTTGCCGCCCGTGCTTGATAGCCGCCCGGGTGCCACAGGAAAGTTGTAGCCCCCGACCTCCCCTACAACTTTGCCATTTAACATTTCGTCTAAACCCTTACGGTTAACCGTCTATAGTGAATATCGTCTGTAACTTGCCGCCCGTGCTAGATAGCCGCCCGGGTGCCACAGGAAAGTTGTAGCCCCCGACCTCCCCTACAACTTTGCCGTTTAACATTTCGTCGAAACCCTTACGGTTAACCGTCTATAGCGAATATCGTCTGTAACTTGCCACCCGTGCTAGATAGCCGCCCGGGTGCCACAGGAAAGTTGTAGCCCCCGACCTCCCCTACAACTTTGCCATTTAACATTTCGTCGAAACCCTTATGGTTAACCCTCTATAGTGAATAATTATTAATTTTGGACTGAAATACAAAGCCAAAGTTACCCTTCTTAACTCATGTGTTCCTGTTACAAACAGTTCATTTTCGAGTATGAAAAATTATTAATTTTGGACTGAAAAACAAAGCCAAACGTACCCTTCTTAACTCATGTGTTCCTATTACCAAAAGTTCGTTTTCGAGTGCGACAAATTATTAATTTTGGACTGAAATACAAAGCCAAAGGTACCCTTCTTAACTCATGTGTTCCTGTTACAAACAGTTCATTTTCGAGTACGAAAAATTATTAATTTTGGACTGAAATACAAAGCCAAAGTTACCCTTCTTAACTCATGTGTTCCTGTTACAAACAGTTCATTTTCGAGTATGAAAAATTATTAATTTTGGACTGAAAAACAAAGCCAAACGTACCCTTCTTAACTCATGTGTTCCTATTACCAAAAGTTCGTTTTCGAGTGCGACAAATTATTAATTTTGGACTGAAATACAAAGCCAAAGGTACCCTTCTTAACTCATGTGTTCCTGTTACAAACAGTTCATTTTCGAGTACGAAAAATTATTAATTTTGGACTGAAATACAAAGCCAAAGTTACCCTTCTTAACTCATGTGTTCCTGTTACAAACAGTTCATTTTCGAGTATGAAAAATTATTAATTTTGGACTGAAAAACAAAGCCAAACGTACCCTTCTTAACTCATGTGTTCCTATTACCAAAAGTTCGTTTTCGAGTGCGACAAATTATTAATTTTGGACTGAAATACAAAGCCAAAGGTACCCTTCTTAACTCATGTGTTCCTGTTACAAACAGTTCATTTTCGAGTACGAAAAATTATTAATTTTGTACTGAAATACAAAGCCAAAGTTACCCTTCTTAACTCATGTGTTCCTGTTACAAACAGTTCATTTTCGAGTATGAAAAATTATTAATTTTGGACTGAAAAACAAAGCCAAACGTACCCTTCTTAACTCATGTGTTCCTATTACCAAAAGTTCGTTTTCGAGTGCGACAAATTATTAATTTTGGACTGAAATACAAAGCCAAAGGTACCCTTCTTAACTCATGTGTTCCTGTTACAAACAGTTCATTTTCGAGTACGAAAAATTATTAATTTTGTACTGAAATACAAAGCCAAAGTTACCCTTCTTAACTCATGTGTTCCTGTTACAAACAGTTCATTTTCGAGTATGAAAAATTATTAATTTTGGACTGAAAAACAAAGCCAAACGTACCCTTCTTAACTCATGTGTTCCTATTACCAAAAGTTCGTTTTCGAGTGCGACAAATTATTAATTTTGGACTGAAATACAAAGCCGAAGTTACCCTTCTTAACTCATGCGTTCCTGTTACAAACAGTTAATTTTCGAGTATGAAAAATGATTAATTTTGGACTGAAATACAAAGCCAAAGTTACCCTTCTTAACTCATGTGTTCCTGTTACAAACAGTTCATTTTCGAGTATGAAAAATTATTAATTTTGGACTGAAAAACAAAGCCAAACGTACCCTTCTTAACTCATGTGTTCCTATTACCAAAAGTTCGTTTTCGAGTGCGACAAATTATTAATTTTGGATTGAAATACAAAGCCAAAGTTACACTTCTTAACTCATGCGTTCCTGTTACAAACAGTTAATTTTCGAGTATGAAAAATGATTAATTTTGGACTCAAATACAAAGCCAAAGTTACCCTTCTTAACTCATGTGTTCCTGTTACAAACAGTTCATTTTCGAGTATGAAAAATTATTAATTTTGGACTGAAAAACAAAGCCAAACGTACCCTTCTTAACTCATGTGTTCCTATTACCAAAAGTTTGTTTTCGAGTGCGACAAATTATTAATTTTGGACTGAAATACAAAGCCAAAGGTACCCTTCTTAACTCATGTGTTCCTGTTACAAACAGTTCATTTTCGAGTACGAAAAATTATTAATTTTGTACTGAAATACAAAGCCAAAGTTACCCTTCTTAACTCATGTGTTCCTGTTACAAACAGTTCATTTTCGAGTATGAAAAATTATTAATTTTGGACTGAAAAACAAAGCCAAACGTACCCTTCTTAACACGGTTAACCGTCTATAGTGAATATCGTCTGTAACTTGCCGCCCGTGCTAGATAGCCGCCAGGGTGCCACGGCAAGGTTGTAGCCCCCGACCTCCCCTACAACTTTGCCATTTAACATTTCGTCGAAACCCTTACGGTTAACCGTCTATAGTGAATATCGTATGTAACTTGCCGCCCGTGCTAGATAGCCGCCCGGGTGCCACGGAAAAGTCGTAGCCCCCGACCTCCCCTACAACTTCGCCATTTAACATTTCGTCGAAACCCTTATGGTTAACCGTCTATAGTGAATATCGTCTGTAACTTGCCGCCTGTGCTAGATAGCCGCCCAGGTGCCACAGGAAAGTTGTAGCCCCCGACCTCCCCTACAACTTTGCTATTTAACATTTCGTCGAAACACTTACAGTTAACCGTCTATAGTGAATATCGTCTGTAACTTGCCGCCCGTGCTAGATAGCCGCCCGGGTGCCACAGGAAAGTTGTAGCCCCCGACCTCCCGTACAACTTTGCCATTTAACATTTCGTCGAAACCCTTACGGTTAACCGTCTATAATGAGTATCGTCTGTAACTTGCCGCCCGTGCTAGATAGCCGCCCAGGTGCCACAGGAAAGTTGTAGCCCCCGACCTCCCCTACAACTTTGCCATTTAACATTTCGTCGAAACCCTTACGGTTAACCGTCTATAGCGAATATCGTCTGTAACTTGCCACCCGTGCTAGATAGCCGCCCGGGTGCCACAGGAAAGTTGTAGCCCCCGGCCTCCCGTACAACTTTGCCATTTAACATTTCGTCGAAACCCTTACGGTTAACCGTCTATAATGAATATCGTCTGTAACTTGCCGCCCGTGCTAGATATCCGCCCTGGTGCCACACGGAAGTTGTAGCCCCCGACCTCCCCTACAACTTTGCCGTTTAAGATTTCGTCGAAACCCTTACGGTTAACCGTCTATAGCGAATATCGTCTGTAACTTGCCGCCCGTGCTAGATAGCCGCCCGGGTGCCACAGGAAAGTTGTAGCCCCCGACCTCCCGTACAACTTTGCCATTTAACATTTCGTCGAAACCCTTACGGTTAACCGTCTATAATGAATATCGTCTGTAGCTTGCCGCCCGTGCTAGATAGCCGCCCAGGTGCCACAGGAAAGTTGTAGCCCCCGACCTCCCCTACAACTTTGCCATATAACATTTCGTCGAAACCCTTACTGTTAACCGTCTATAGCGAATATCGTCTGTAACTTGCCACCCGTGCTAGATAGCCGCCCGGGTGCCACAGGAAAGTTGTAGCCCCCGACCTCCTCTACAACATTGCTATTTAACATTTCGTCGAAACCCTTACGGTTAACCGTCTATAGCGAATATCGTCTGTAACTTGCCACCCGTGCTAGATAGCCGCCCGGGTGCCACAGGAAAGTTGTAGCCCCCGACCTCCCCTTCAACTTTGCCATTTAACATTTCGTCGAAACCCTTACGGTTAACCGTCTATAGTGAATATCGTCTGTAATTTTCCGCCCGTGCTAGATAGCCGCCCGGGTGCCACGGCAAAGTTGTAGCCCCCGACCTCCCGTACAACTTTGCCATTTAACATTTCGTCTAAACCCTTACGGTTAACCGTCTATAGTGAATATCGTCTGTAACTTGCCGCCCGTGCTAGAAAGCCGCCCGGGTGCCACAGGAAAGTTGTAGCCCCCGACCTCCCCTACAACTTTGCCATATAACATTTCGTCGAAACCCTTACTGTTAACCGTCTATAGCGAATATCGTCTGTAACTTGCCACCCGTGCTAGATAGCCGCCCGGGTACCACAGGAAAGTTGTAGCCCCCGACCTCCTCTACAACATTGCCATTTAACATTTCGTCGAAACCCTTACGGTTAACCGTCTATAGCGAATATCGTCTGTAACTTGCCACCCGTGCTAGATAGCCGCCCGGGTGCCACGGCAAAGTTGTAGCCCCCGACCTCCCGTACAACTTTGCCATTTAACATTTCGTCTAAACCCTTACGGTTAACCGTCTATAGTGAATATCGTCTGTAACTTGCTGCCCGTGCTAGATAGCCGCCCGGGTGCCACGGCAAAGTTGTAGCCCCCGACCTACCCTACAACTTTGCTGTTTAACATTTCGTCGAAACCCTTACGGTTAACGGTCTATAGTGAATATCGTCTGTAACTTGCCGCCCGTGCTAGATAGCCGCCCTGGTGCCACGGCAAAGTTGTAGTCCCCGACCTCCCATACAACTTTGCCATTTAACATTTCGTCGAAACCCTTACGGTTAACCGTCTATAATGAATATCGTCTGTAACTTGCCGCCCGTGCTAGATAGCCGCCCGGGTGCCACAGGAAAGTTGTAGCCCCCGACCTCCCCTACAACTTTGCCATTTAACATTTCGTCGAAACCCTTACGGTTAACCGTCTATAGCGAATATCGTCTGTAACTTGCCACCCGTGATAGATAGCCGCCCGAGTTCCACAGGAAAGTTGTAGCCCCCGACCTCCCCTACAACTTTGCCATTTAACATTTCGTCGAAACCCTTACGGTTAACCGTCTATAGTGAATATCGTCTGTAACTTGCCGCCCGTGCTTGATAGCCGCCCGGGTGCCACAGGAAAGTTGTAGCCCCCGACCTCCCCTACAACTTTGCCATTTAACATTTCGTCTAAACCCTTACGGTTAACCGTCTATAGTGAATATCGTCTGTAACTTGCCGCCCGTGCTAGATAGCCGCCCGGGTGCCACAGGAAACTTGTAGCCCCCGACCTCCCCTACAACTTTGCCATTTAACATTTCGTCGAAACCCTTACGGTTAACCGTCTATAGCGAATATCGTCTGTAACTTGCCACCCGTGCTAGATAGCCGCCCGGGTGCCACAGGAAAGTTGTAGCCCCCGACCTCCCGTACAACTTTGCCATTTAACATTTCGTCGAAACCCTTACGGTTAACCGTCTATAATGAATATCGTCTGTAACTTGCCGCCCGTGCTAGATAGCCGCCCAGGTGCCACAGGAAAGTTGTAGCCCCCGACCTCCCCTACAACTTTGCCATTTAACATTTCGTCGAAACCCTTACGGTTAACCGTCTATAGCGAATATCGTCTGTAACTTGCCACCCGTGCTAGATAGCCGCCCGGGTGCCACAGGAAAGTTGTAGCCCCCGACCTCCCGTACAACTTTGCCATTTAACATTTCGTCGAAACCCTTACGGTTAAGGAGCTACCCTCTTGCCCCTTTAGGGTTGTTTGCGTTTAACCCGATAGCCGACGTAGATAGTGACTCGCGTCGCATGGCAAAGTTGTTCCCCCCAACCCTCCGCACAATTTTGTAATTTAACTTTTCTTCCCAACCCTTACGGTTAAGGAGCTACCCTCTTGCCCCTTTAGGGTTGTTTGCGTTTAACCCGATAGCCGCCGTAGATAGGGACTCGCGTCTCATGGCAAAGTTGTTCCCCCAACCCCCCGCACAATATTGTAATTTAACTTTTCTTCCCAACCCTTACGGTTAAGGAGCTACCCTCTTGGCCGTTTAGGGTTGTATGCGTTTAACCCAACAGCCGCCGTAGATAGGGACTCGCGTCTCATGGCAAAGTTGTTCCCCCCAACCCTCCGCACAATTTTGTAATTTAACTTTTCTTCCCAACCCTTACGGTTAAGGAGCTACCGTCTTGGCCGTTTAGGGTTGTTTGCGTTTAACCCGATAGCCGCCGTAGATAGGGACTCGCGTCTCATGGGAAAGTTGTTCCGCCCCACCCCCCGCACAATTTTGTAATTTAACTTTTCTTCCCAACCCTTACGGTTAAGGAGGTACCCTCTTGGCCGTTTAGGGTTGTTTGCTCGGGACTAAAATTTTATTTGCCGACCGTCGGGGCGCATCGCTTGCGGTATTTTGCAAAAAGTGCTGCGCCCCGTTGTTCTTATTGTATCTCATTCGGAGCTCGGGACATACATTCTTTTTTGCCGACCGTCGGGGCGCATCGCTTGCGGTATTTTGCAAAAAGTGCTGCGCCCCGTTGTTCTTATTGTATCTCATTCGGAGCTCGGGACATACATTCTTTTTTGCCGACCGTCGGGGCGCATCGCTTGCGGTATTTTGCAAAAAGTGCTGCGCCCCGTCGTTCTTATTGTATCTAATTCGGAGCTCGGAAAAAGTGATGCGCCCCGATAAAATTTTTTAACTCATTCGGAGCTCGTAAAAGTGTTGCGCCCCGATAAAATTTTTTATCTCATTCGGAGCTCGGAAAAAGTGATGCGCCCCGATAAAAATTTTTATCTCATTCGGAGCACGGAAAAATTGATGCGCCCCGATAAAATTTTTTATCTCATTCGGAGCTCGGAAAAAGTGATGCGCCCCGATAAAATTTTTTATCTCATTCGGAGCTCGGAAAAATTGATGCGCCCCGATAAAAAATTTTATCTCATTCGGAGCTCGGAAACAGTGTTGCGCCCCGATAAAATTTTTTATCTCATTCGGAGCTCGGAAAAATTGATGCGCCCCGATAAAATTTTTTATCTCATTCGGAGATCGGAAAAGTGCTGCGCCCCGATGGTACGCAAACCTCTTATATATGCCAGAAAGTTACAAGTGCTGCGCCCCGCCGCTGTTATCTCATTCGGAGCTCGTAAAAGTGCTGCGCCCCGTTGTTCTTATTGTATCTCATTCGGAGCTCGGGACATAGACATTCTTTTTTGCCGACCGTCGGGGCGCATCGCTTGCGGTATTTTGCAAAAAGTGCTGCGCCCCGTTGTTCTTATTGTATCTAATTCGGAGCTTGGAAAAAGTGATGCGCCAAATTATTAATTTTGGACTGAAATGCAAAGCCAAACTTACCCTTCTCAACTCATGTATTCCTGTTACAAACAGTTCAGTTTCGAGTATGAATAATTATTAAATCGTAAAGTTGTAGGGCCGGTCCAGGGTTACAACTTTGCCGTGGCACTCGGGCGGCTATCTAGCACGGGCGGTAAGTTACAGACGATATTCCGAATAGACGTTTAACCCGATAGCCGCCATAGATAGGGACTCGCGTCTCATGGCAAAGTTGTTCCGCCCCACCCCCCGCACAATTTTGTAATTTAACTTTTCTTCCCAACCCTTACGGCTAAGGAGCTACCCTCTTGGCCTTTTAGGGTTGTTTGCGTTTAACCCGATGGCCGCCCTAGATAGGGACTCGCGTCTCATGGCAAAGTTGTTTCCCCCAACCCCCCGCACAATTTTGTAATTTAACTTTTCTTCCCTACCCTTACGGTTAAGGAGCTACCCTCTTGGCCTTTTAGGGTTGTTTGCGTTTAACCCGATGGCCGCCATAGATAGGGACTCGCGTCTCATGGGAAAGTTGTTCCGCCCCACCCCCCGCACAATTTTGTAATTTAACTTTTCTTCCCAACCCTTACGGTTAAGGAGCTACCCTCTTGGCCGTTTAGGGTTGTTTGCGTTTATCCCGATAGCCGCCATAGATAGTCACTCGCGTCTCATGGGAAAGTTGTTCCCCCCAACCCCCGCACAACTTTGTAATTTAACTTTTCTTCCCAACCCTTACGGTTAAGGAGCTACCCTCTTGGCCGTTTAGGGTTGTTTGCGTTTATCCCGATAGCCGCCATAGATAGGGACTCGCGTCTCATGGGAAAGTTGTTCCCCCCAACCCCCGCACAATTTTGTAATTTAACTTTTCTTCCCAACCCTTACGGTTAAGGAGCTACCCTCTTGGCCGTTTAGGGTTGTTTGCGTTTAACCCGATGGCCGCCATAGATAGGGACTCGCGTCTCATGGGAAAGTTGTTCCGCCCCACCCCCCGCACAATTTTGTAATTTAACTTTTCTTCCCAACCCTTACGGTTAAGGAGCTACCTTCTTGGTCGTTTAGGGTTATTTGCGTTTAACCCGATAGCCGCCATAGATAGGGACTCGCGTCTCATAGGAAAGTTGTTTCACCCCACCCCCCGCACAATTTTGTAATTTAACTTTTCTTCCCAACCCTTACGGTTAAGGAGCTACCCTCTAGGTCGTTTAGGGTTGTTTGCGTTTAACCCGATGGTCGCCATAGATAGGGACTCGCGTCTCATGGGAAAGTTGTTTCCCCCAACCCCCCGCACAATTTTGTAATTTAACTTTTCTTCCCAACCCTTACGGTTAAGGAGCTACCCTCTAGGTCGTTTAGGGTTGTTTGCGTTTAACCCGATGGTCGCCATAGATAGGGACTCGCGTCTCATGGGAAAGTTGTTCCGCCCCACCCCCCGCACAATTTTGTAATTTAACTTTTCTTCCCAACCCTTACGGTTAAGGAGCTACCCTCTAGGTCGTTTAGGGTTGTTTGCGTTTAACCCGATGGCCGCCATAGATAGGGACTCGCGTCTCATGGGAAAGTTGTTCCGCCCCACCCCCCGCACAATTTTGTAATTTAACTTTTCTTCCCAACCCTTACGGTTAAGGAGCTACCCTCTTGGCCGTTTAGGGTTGTTTGCGTTTATCCCGATAGCCGCCATAGATAGTCACTCGCGTCTCATGGGAAAGTTGTTCCCCCCAACCCCCGCACAATTTTGTAATTTAACTTTTCTTCCCAACCCTTACGGTTAAGGAGCTACCCTCTTGGCCGTTTAGGGTTGTTTGCGTTTATCCCGATAGCCGCCATAGATAGTCACTCGCGTCTCATGGGAAAGTTGTTCCCCCCAACCCCCCGCAGAATTTTGTAATTTAACTTTTCTTCCCAACCCTTACGGTTAAGGAGCTACCCTCTTGGTTGTTTAGGGTTGTTTGCGTTTAACCCGATAGCCGCCATAGATAGGAACTGGCGTCAAATGGCAAAGTTGCTCCCCTCACCTCCCCGCACAATTTTGTAATTTAACTTTTCTTCCCAACCCTTACGGTTAAGGAGCTACCCTCTTGGCCGTTTAGGGTTGTTTGCGTTTAACCCGATAGCCGCCATAGATAGGGACTCGCGTCTCATGGCAAAATTGTTCCCCCCAACCCCCCGCACAATTTTGTAGTTTAACTTTTCTTCCCAACCCTTACGGTTAAGGAGCTACCCTCTTGGCCTTTTAGGGTTGTTTGCGTTTAACCCGATGGCCGCCATAGATAGGGACTCGCGTCTCATGGGAAAGTTGTTCCGCCCCACCCCCCGCACAATTTTGTAATTTAACTTTTCTTCCCAACCCTTACGGTTAAGGAGCTACCTTCTTGGTCGTTTAGGGTTATTTGCGTTTAACCCGATAGCCGCCATAGATAGGGACTCGCGTCTCATAGGAAAGTTGTTTCACCCCACCCCCCGTACAACTTTGCCATTTAACATTTCGTCGAAACCCTTACGGTTAACCGTCTATAATGAATATCGTCTGTAACTTGCCGCCCGTGCTAGATAGCCGCCCGGGTGCCACAGGAAAGTTGTAGCCCCCGACCTCCTCTACAACATTGCCATTTAACATTTCGTCGAAACCCTTACGGTTAACCGTCTATAGCGAATATCGTCTGTAACTTGCCACCCGTGCTAGATAGCCGCCCGGGTGCCACAGGAAAGTTGTAGCCCCCGACCTCCCGTACAACTTTGCCATTTAACATTTCGTCGAAACCCTTACGGTTAACCGTCTATAATGAATATCGTCTGTAACTTGCCGCCCGTGCTAGATAGCCGCCCAGGTGCCACAGGAAAGTTGTAGCCCCCGACCTCCCCTACAACTTTGCTATTTAACATTTCGTCGAAACCCTTACGGTTAACCGTCTATAGCGAATATCGTCTGTAACTTGCCACCCGTGCTAGATAGCCGCCCGGGTGCCACAGGAAAGTTGTAGCCCCCGACCTCCCGTACAACTTTGCCATTTAACATTTCGTCGAAACCCTTACGGTTAACCGTCTATAATGAATATCGTCTGTAACTTGCCGTCCGTGCTAGATAGCCGCCCAGGTGCCACAGGGAAGTTGTAGCCCCCGACCTCCCCTACAACTTTGCCATTTAACATTTCGTCGAAACCCTTACGGTTAACCGTCTATAATGAATATCGTCTGTAACTTGCCGCCCGTGCTAGATAGCCGCCCGGGTGCCACAGGAAAGTTGTAGCCCCCGACCTCCTCTACAAGATTGCCATTTAACATTTCGTCGAAACCCTTACGGTTAACCGTCTATAGCGAATATCGTCTGTAACTTGCCACCCGTGCTAGATAGCCGCCCGGGTGCCACAGGAAAGTTTTAGCCCCCGACCTCCCCTACAACTTTGCCATTTAACATTTCGTCGAAACCCTTACGGTTAACCGTCTATAGCGAATATCGTCTGTAACTTGCCACCCGTGCTAGATAGCCGCCCGGGTGCCACAGGAAAGTTGTAGCCCCCGACCTCCCCTTCAACTTTGCTATTTAACATTTCGTCGAAACACTTACGGTTAACCGTCTATAGTGAATATCGTCTGTAACTTGCCGCCCGTGCTAGATAGCCGCCCGGGTGCCACAGGAAAGTTGTAGCCCCCGACCACCCCTACAACTTTGCCATTTAACATTTCGTCGAAACCCTTCCGGTTAACCGTCTATAGCGAATATCGTCTGTAACTTGCCACCCGTGAAAGATAGCCGCCCGAGTTCCACAGGAAAGTTGTAGCCCCCGACCTCCCCTACAACTTTGCCATTTAACATTTCGTCGAAACCCTTACGGTTAACCGTCTATAGTGAATATCGTCTGTAACTTGCCGCCCGTGCTAGATAGCCACCCGGGTGCCACAACTTTGCCATTTAACATTTCGTCGAAACCCTTACGGTTAACCGTCTATAGCGAATATCGTCTGTAACTTGCCACCCGTGATAGATAGCCGCCCGAGTTCCACAGGAAAGTTGTAGCCCCCGACCTCCCCTACAACTTTGCCATTTAACATTTCGTCGAAACCCTTACGGTTAACCGTCTATAGTGAATATCGTCTGTAACTTGCCGCCCGTGCTTGATAGCCGCCCGGGTGCCACAGGAAAGTTGTAGCCCCCGACCTCCCCTACAACTTTGCCATTTAACATTTCGTCTAAACCCTTACGGTTAACCGTCTATAGTGAATATCGTCTGTAACTTGCCGCCCGTGCTAGATAGCCGCCCGGGTGCCACAGGAAAGTTGTAGCCCCCGACCTCCTCTACAACATTGCCATTTAACATTTCGTCGAAACCCTTACGGTTAACCGTCTATAGCGAATATCGTCTGTAACTTTCCACCCGTGCTAGATAGCCGCCCGGGTGCCACAGGAAAGTTGTAGCCCCCGACCTCCCCTACAACTTTGCCATTTAACATTTCGTCGAAACCCTTACGGTTAACCGTCTATAGCGAATATCGTCTGTAACTTGCCACCCGTGCTAGATAGCCGCCCGGGTGCCACGGCAAAGTTGTAGCCCCCGACCTGCCGTACAACTTTGCCATTTAACTTTTCGTCTAAACCCTTACGGTTAACCGTCTATAGTGAATATCGTCTGTAACTTGCCGCCCGTGCTAGATAGCCACCCGGGTGCCACAGGAAAGTTGTAGCCCCCGACCTCCCCTACAACTTTGCCATTTAACATTTCATCGAAACCCTTACGGTTAACCGTCTATAGCGAATATCGTCTGTAACTTGCCACCCGTGATAGATAGCCGCCCGAGTTCCACAGGAAAGTTGTAGCCCCCGACCTCCCCTACAACTTTGCCATTTAACATTTCGTCGAAACCCTTACGGTTAACCGTCTATAGTGAATATCGTCTGTAACTTGCCGCCCGTGCTTGATAGCCGCCCGGGTGCCACAGGAAAGTTGTAGCCCCCGACCTCCCCTACAACTTTGCCATTTAACATTTCGTCTAAACCCTTACGGTTAACCGTCTATAGTGAATATCGTCTGTAACTTGCCGCCCGTGCTAGATAGCCGCCCGGGTGCCACAGGAAAGTTGTAGCCCCCGACCTCCCCTACAACTTTGCCGTTTAACATTTCGTCGAAACCCTTACGGTTAACCGTCTATAGCGAATATCGTCTGTAACTTGCCACCCGTGCTAGATAGCCGCCCGGGTGCCACAGGAAAGTTGTAGCCCCCGACCTCCCCTACAACTTTGCCATTTAACATTTCGTCGAAACCCTTATGGTTAACCCTCTATAGTGAATAATTATTAATTTTGGACTGAAATACAAAGCCAAAGTTACCCTTCTTAACTCATGTGTTCCTGTTACAAACAGTTCATTTTCGAGTATGAAAAATTATTAATTTTGGACTGAAAAACAAAGCCAAACGTACCCTTCTTAACTCATGTGTTCCTATTACCAAAAGTTCGTTTTCGAGTGCGACAAATTATTAATTTTGGACTGAAATACAAAGCCAAAGGTACCCTTCTTAACTCATGTGTTCCTGTTACAAACAGTTCATTTTCGAGTACGAAAAATTATTAATTTTGGACTGAAATACAAAGCCAAAGTTACCCTTCTTAACTCATGTGTTCCTGTTACAAACAGTTCATTTTCGAGTATGAAAAATTATTAATTTTGGACTGAAAAACAAAGCCAAACGTACCCTTCTTAACTCATGTGTTCCTATTACCAAAAGTTCGTTTTCGAGTGCGACAAATTATTAATTTTGGACTGAAATACAAAGCCAAAGGTACCCTTCTTAACTCATGTGTTCCTGTTACAAACAGTTCATTTTCGAGTACGAAAAATTATTAATTTTGTACTGAAATACAAAGCCAAAGTTACCCTTCTTAACTCATGTGTTCCTGTTACAAACAGTTCATTTTCGAGTATGAAAAATTATTAATTTTGGACTGAAAAACAAAGCCAAACGTACCCTTCTTAACTCATGTGTTCCTATTACCAAAAGTTCGTTTTCGAGTGCGACAAATTATTAATTTTGGACTGAAATACAAAGCCAAAGGTACCCTTCTTAACTCATGTGTTCCTGTTACAAACAGTTCATTTTCGAGTACGAAAAATTATTAATTTTGTACTGAAATACAAAGCCAAAGTTACCCTTCTTAACTCATGTGTTCCTGTTACAAACAGTTCATTTTCGAGTATGAAAAATTATTAATTTTGGACTGAAAAACAAAGCCAAACGTACCCTTCTTAACTCATGTGTTCCTATTACCAAAAGTTCGTTTTCGAGTGCGACAAATTATTAATTTTGGACTGAAATACAAAGCCGAAGTTACCCTTCTTAACTCATGCGTTCCTGTTACAAACAGTTAATTTTCGAGTATGAAAAATGATTAATTTTGGACTGAAATACAAAGCCAAAGTTACCCTTCTTAACTCATGTGTTCCTGTTACAAACAGTTCATTTTCGAGTATGAAAAATTATTAATTTTGGACTGAAAAACAAAGCCAAACGTACCCTTCTTAACTCATGTGTTCCTATTACCAAAAGTTCGTTTTCGAGTGCGACAAATTATTAATTTTGGATTGAAATACAAAGCCAAAGTTACACTTCTTAACTCATGCGTTCCTGTTACAAACAGTTAATTTTCGAGTATGAAAAATGATTAATTTTGGACTCAAATACAAAGCCAAAGTTACCCTTCTTAACTCATGTGTTCCTGTTACAAACAGTTCATTTTCGAGTATGAAAAATTATTAATTTTGGACTGAAAAACAAAGCCAAACGTACCCTTCTTAACTCATGTGTTCCTATTACCAAAAGTTTGTTTTCGAGTGCGACAAATTATTAATTTTGGACTGAAATACAAAGCCAAAGGTACCCTTCTTAACTCATGTGTTCCTGTTACAAACAGTTCATTTTCGAGTACGAAAAATTATTAATTTTGTACTGAAATACAAAGCCAAAGTTACCCTTCTTAACTCATGTGTTCCTGTTACAAACAGTTCATTTTCGAGTATGAAAAATTATTAATTTTGGACTGAAAAACAAAGCCAAACGTACCCTTCTTAACACGGTTAACCGTCTATAGTGAATATCGTCTGTAACTTGCCGCCCGTGCTAGATAGCCGCCAGGGTGCCACGGCAAGGTTGTAGCCCCCGACCTCCCCTACAACTTTGCCATTTAACATTTCGTCGAAACCCTTACGGTTAACCGTCTATAGTGAATATCGTATGTAACTTGCCGCCCGTGCTAGATAGCCGCCCGGGTGCCACGGAAAAGTCGTAGCCCCCGACCTCCCCTACAACTTCGCCATTTAACATTTCGTCGAAACCCTTATGGTTAACCGTCTATAGTGAATATCGTCTGTAACTTGCCGCCTGTGCTAGATAGCCGCCCAGGTGCCACAGGAAAGTTGTAGCCCCCGACCTCCCCTACAACTTTGCTATTTAACATTTCGTCGAAACACTTACAGTTAACCGTCTATAGTGAATATCGTCTGTAACTTGCCGCCCGTGCTAGATAGCCGCCCGGGTGCCACAGGAAAGTTGTAGCCCCCGACCTCCCGTACAACTTTGCCATTTAACATTTCGTCGAAACCCTTACGGTTAACCGTCTATAATGAGTATCGTCTGTAACTTGCCGCCCGTGCTAGATAGCCGCCCAGGTGCCACAGGAAAGTTGTAGCCCCCGACCTCCCCTACAACTTTGCCATTTAACATTTCGTCGAAACCCTTACGGTTAACCGTCTATAGCGAATATCGTCTGTAACTTGCCACCCGTGCTAGATAGCCGCCCGGGTGCCACAGGAAAGTTGTAGCCCCCGGCCTCCCGTACAACTTTGCCATTTAACATTTCGTCGAAACCCTTACGGTTAACCGTCTATAATGAATATCGTCTGTAACTTGCCGCCCGTGCTAGATATCCGCCCTGGTGCCACACGGAAGTTGTAGCCCCCGACCTCCCCTACAACTTTGCCGTTTAACATTTCGTCGAAACCCTTACGGTTAACCGTCTATAGCGAATATCGTCTGTAACTTGCCGCCCGTGCTAGATAGCCGCCCGGGTGCCACAGGAAAGTTGTAGCCCCCGACCTCCCGTACAACTTTGCCATTTAACATTTCGTCGAAACCCTTACGGTTAACCGTCTATAATGAATATCGTCTGTAGCTTGCCGCCCGTGCTAGATAGCCGCCCAGGTGCCACAGGAAAGTTGTAGCCCCCGACCTCCCCTACAACTTTGCCATATAACATTTCGTCGAAACCCTTACTGTTAACCGTCTATAGCGAATATCGTCTGTAACTTGCCACCCGTGCTAGATAGCCGCCCGGGTGCCACAGGAAAGTTGTAGCCCCCGACCTCCTCTACAACATTGCCATTTAACATTTCGTCGAAACCCTTACGGTTAACCGTCTATAGCGAATATCGTCTGTAACTTGCCACCCGTGCTAGATAGCCGCCCGGGTGCCACAGGAAAGTTGTAGCCCCCGACCTCCCCTTCAACTTTGCCATTTAACATTTCGTCGAAACCCTTACGGTTAACCGTCTATAGTGAATATCGTCTGTAATTTTCCGCCCGTGCTAGATAGCCGCCCGGGTGCCACGGCAAAGTTGTAGCCCCCGACCTCCCGTACAACTTTGCCATTTAACATTTCGTCTAAACCCTTACGGTTAACCGTCTATAGTGAATATCGTCTGTAACTTGCCGCCCGTGCTAGAAAGCCGCCCGGGTGCCACAGGAAAGTTGTAGCCCCCGACCTCCCCTACAACTTTGCCATATAACATTTCGTCGAAACCCTTACTGTTAACCGTCTATAGCGAATATCGTCTGTAACTTGCCACCCGTGCTAGATAGCCGCCCGGGTACCACAGGAAAGTTGTAGCCCCCGACCTCCTCTACAACATTGCCATTTAACATTTCGTCGAAACCCTTACGGTTAACCGTCTATAGCGAATATCGTCTGTAACTTGCCACCCGTGCTAGATAGCCGCCCGGGTGCCACGGCAAAGTTGTAGCCCCCGACCTCCCGTACAACTTTGCCATTTAACATTTCGTCTAAACCCTTACGGTTAACCGTCTATAGTGAATATCGTCTGTAACTTGCTGCCCGTGCTAGATAGCCGCCCGGGTGCCACGGCAAAGTTGTAGCCCCCGACCTACCCTACAACTTTGCTGTTTAACATTTCGTCGAAACCCTTACGGTTAACGGTCTATAGTGAATATCGTCTGTAACTTGCCGCCCGTGCTAGATAGCCGCCCTGGTGCCACGGCAAAGTTGTAGTCCCCGACCTCCCATACAACTTTGCCATTTAACATTTCGTCGAAACCCTTACGGTTAACCGTCTATAATGAATATCGTCTGTAACTTGCCGCCCGTGCTAGATAGCCGCCCGGGTGCCACAGGAAAGTTGTAGCCCCCGACCTCCCCTACAACTTTGCCATTTAACATTTCGTCGAAACCCTTACGGTTAACCGTCTATAGCGAATATCGTCTGTAACTTGCCACCCGTGATAGATAGCCGCCCGAGTTCCACAGGAAAGTTGTAGCCCCCGACCTCCCCTACAACTTTGCCATTTAACATTTCGTCGAAACCCTTACGGTTAACCGTCTATAGTGAATATCGTCTGTAACTTGCCGCCCGTGCTTGATAGCCGCCCGGGTGCCACAGGAAAGTTGTAGCCCCCGACCTCCCCTACAACTTTGCCATTTAACATTTCGTCTAAACCCTTACGGTTAACCGTCTATAGTGAATATCGTCTGTAACTTGCCGCCCGTGCTAGATAGCCGCCCGGGTGCCACAGGAAACTTGTAGCCCCCGACCTCCCCTACAACTTTGCCATTTAACATTTCGTCGAAACCCTTACGGTTAACCGTCTATAGCGAATATCGTCTGTAACTTGCCACCCGTGCTAGATAGCCGCCCGGGTGCCACAGGAAAGTTGTAGCCCCCGACCTCCCGTACAACTTTGCCATTTAACATTTCGTCGAAACCCTTACGGTTAACCGTCTATAATGAATATCGTCTGTAACTTGCCGCCCGTGCTAGATAGCCGCCCAGGTGCCACAGGAAAGTTGTAGCCCCCGACCTCCCCTACAACTTTGCCATTTAACATTTCGTCGAAACCCTTACGGTTAACCGTCTATAGCGAATATCGTCTGTAACTTGCCACCCGTGCTAGATAGCCGCCCGGGTGCCACAGGAAAGTTGTAGCCCCCGACCTCCCGTACAACTTTGCCATTTAACATTTCGTCGAAACCCTTACGGTTAAGGAGCTACCCTCTTGCCCCTTTAGGGTTGTTTGCGTTTAACCCGATAGCCGACGTAGATAGTGACTCGCGTCGCATGGCAAAGTTGTTCCCCCCAACCCTCCGCACAATTTTGTAATTTAACTTTTCTTCCCAACCCTTACGGTTAAGGAGCTACCCTCTTGCCCCTTTAGGGTTGTTTGCGTTTAACCCGATAGCCGCCGTAGATAGGGACTCGCGTCTCATGGCAAAGTTGTTCCCCCAACCCCCCGCACAATATTGTAATTTAACTTTTCTTCCCAACCCTTACGGTTAAGGAGCTACCCTCTTGGCCGTTTAGGGTTGTATGCGTTTAACCCAACAGCCGCCGTAGATAGGGACTCGCGTCTCATGGCAAAGTTGTTCCCCCCAACCCTCCGCACAATTTTGTAATTTAACTTTTCTTCCCAACCCTTACGGTTAAGGAGCTACCGTCTTGGCCGTTTAGGGTTGTTTGCGTTTAACCCGATAGCCGCCGTAGATAGGGACTCGCGTCTCATGGCAAAGTTGTTCCCCCCAACCCCCCGCACAATTTTGTACTTTAACTTTTCTTCCCAACCCTTACGGTTAAGGAGCTACCCTCTTGCCCCTTTAGGGTTGTTTGCGTTTAACCCGATAGCCGCCGTAGATAGTGACTCGCGTCTCATGGCAAAGTTGTTCCCCCCAACCCTCCGCACAATTTTGTAATTTAACTTTTCTTCCCAACCCTTACGGTTAAGGAGCTACCGTCTTGGCCGTTTAGGGTTGTTTGCGTTTAACCCGATAGCCGCCGTAGATAGGGACTCGCGTCTCATGGCAAAGTTGTTCCCCCCAACCCCCCGCACAATTTTGTAATTTAACTTTTCTTCCCAACCCTTACGGTTAAGGAGCTACCCTCTTGCCCCTTTAGGGTTGTTTGCGTTTAACCCGATAGCCGCCGTAGATAGCGACTCGCGTCTCATGGCAAAGTTGTTCCCCCCTACACCCCGCACAATTTTGTAATTTAACTTTTCTTCCCAACCCTTACGGTTAAGGAGCTACCCTCTTGCCCCTTTAGGGTTGTTTGCGTTTAACCCGATAGCCGCCGTAGATAGCGACTCGCGTCTCATGGCAAAGTTGTTCCCCCCAACCCCCCGCACAATTTTGTACTTTAACTTTTCTTCCCAACCCTTACGGTTAAGGAGCTACCCTCTTGCCCCTTTAGGGTTGTTTGCGTTTAACCCGATAGCCGCCGTAGATAGTGACTCGCGTCTCATGGCAAAGTTGTTCCCCCCAACCCTCCGCACAATTTTGTAATTTAACTTTTCTTCCCAACCCTTACGGTTAAGGAGCTACCGTCTTGGCCGTTTAGGGTTGTTTGCGTTTAACCCGATAGCCGCCGTAGATAGGGACTCGCGTCTCATGGCAAAGTTGTTCCCCCCAACCCCCCGCACAATTTTGTAATTTAACTTTTCTTCCCAACTCTTACGGTTAAGGAGCTACCCTCTTGCCCCTTTAGGGTTGTTTGCGTTTAACCCGATAGCCGCCGTAGATAGCGACTCGCGTCTCATGGCAAAGTTGTTCCCCCCAACCCTCCGCACAATTTTGTAATTTAACTTTTCTTCCCAACCCTTACGGTTAAGGAGCTACCCTCTTGCCCCTTTAGGGTTGTTTGCGTTTAACCCGATAGCCGACGTAGATAGTGACTCGCGTCGCATGGCAAAGTTGTTCCCCCCAACCCTCCGCACAATTTTGTAATTTAACTTTTCTTCCCAACCCTTACGGTTAAGGAGCTACCCTCTTGCCCCTTTAGGGTTGTTTGCGTTTAACCCGATAGCCGCCGTAGATAGCGACTCGCGTCTCATGGTAAAGTTGTTCCCCCCAACCCTCCGCACAATTTTGTAATTTAACTTTTCTTCCCAACCCTTACGGTTAAGGAGCTACCGTCTTGGCCGTTTAGGGTTGTTTGCGTTTAACCCGATAGCCGCCGTAGATAGCGACTCGCGTCTCATGGCAAAGTTGTTCCCCCCAACCCCCCGCACAATTTTGTACTTTAACTTTTCTTCCCAACCCTTACGGTTAAGGAGCTACCGTCTTGGCCGTTTAGGGTTGTTTGCGTTTAACCCGATAGCCGCCGTAGATAGTGACTCGCGTCTCATGGCAAAGTTGTTCCCCCCAACCCTCCGCACAATTTTGTAATTTAACTTTTCTTCCCAACCCTTACGGTTAAGGAGCTACCGTCTTGGCCGTTTAGGGTTGTTTGCGTTTAACCCGATAGCCGCCGTAGATAGGGACTCGCGTCTCATGGCAAAGTTGTTCCCCCCAACCCCCCGCACAATTTTGTAATTTAACTTTTCTTCCCAACTCTTACGGTTAAGGAGCTACCCTCTTGCCCCTTTAGGGTTGTTTGCGTTTAACCCGATAGCCGCCGTAGATAGCGACTCGCGTCTCATGGCAAAGTTGTTCCCCCCAACCCTCCGCACAATTTTGTAATTTAACTTTTCTTCCCAACCCTTACGGTTAAGGAGCTACCCTCTTGCCCCTTTAGGGTTGTTTGCGTTTAACCCGATAGCCGACGTAGATAGTGACTCGCGTCGCATGGCAAAGTTGTTCCCCCCAACCCTCCGCACAATTTTGTAATTTAACTTTTCTTCCCAACCCTTACGGTTAAGGAGCTACCCTCTTGCCCCTTTAGGGTTGTTTGCGTTTAACCCGACAGCCGCCATAGATAGGGACTCGCGTCTCATGGCAAAGTTGGTCCCCCCAACCCCCCGCACAATTTTGTAATTTAACTTTTCTTCCCAACCCTTACGGTTAAGGAGCTACCCTCTTGGCCCTTTAGGGTTGTTTGCGTTTAACCCGATGGCCGCCATAGATAGGGACTCGCGTCTCATGGGAAAGTTGTTCCGCCCCACCCCCCGCACAATTTTGTAATTTAACTTTTCTTCCCAACCCTTACGGTTAAGGAGCTACCCTCTTGGCCGTTTAGGGTTGTTTGCGTTTAACCCGATAGCCGCCATAGATAGGGACTCGCGTCTCATGGGAAAGTTGTTGCACCCCACCCCCCGCACAATTTTGTAATTTAACTTTTCTTCCCAACCCTTACGGTTAAGGAGCTACCCTCTTGGCCGTTTAGGGTTGTTTGCGTTTATCCCGATAGCCGCCATAGATAGTCACTCGCGTCTCATGGGAAAGTTGTTCCCCCCAACCCCCCGCAGAATTTTGTAATTTAACTTTTCTTCCCAACCCTTACGGTTAAGGAGCTACCCTCTTGGTTGTTTAGGGTTGTTTGCGTTTAACCCGATAGCCGCCATAGATAGGGACTCACGTCTCATGGCAAAGTTGGTCCCCCCAACCCCCCGCACAATTTTGTAATTTAACTTTTCTTCCCAACCCTTACGGTTAAGGAGCTACCTTCTTGGTCGTTTAGGGTTATTTGCGTTTAACCCGATAGCCGCCATAGATAGGGACTCGCGTCTCATAGGAAAGTTGTTTCACCCCACCCCCCGCACAATTTTGTAATTTAACTTTTCTTCCCAACCCTTACGGTTAAGGAGCTACCCTCTTGGCCGTTTAGGGTTGTTTGCGTTTAACCCGATAGCCGCCATAGATAGGAACTGGCGTCAAATGGCAAAGTTGCTCCCCTCACCTCCCCGCACAATTTTGTAGTTTAACTTTTCTTCCCAACCCTTACGGTTAAGGAGCTACCCGCTTGGCCTTTTAGGGTTGTTTGCGTTTAACCCGATGGCCGCCATAGATAGGGACTCGCGTCTCATGGGAAAGTTGTTCCGCCCCACCCCGCGCACAATTTTGTAATTTAACTTTTCTTCCCAACCCTTACGGTGAAGGAGCTATCCTCTTGGCCCTTTAGGGTTGTTTGCGTTTAACCCGATAGCCGCCATAGATAGGAACTGGCGTCAAATGGCAAAGTTGCTCCCCTCACCTCCCCGCACAATTTTGTAATTTAACTTTTCTTCCCAACCCTTACGGTTAAGGAGCTACCCTCTTGGCCGTTTAGGGTTGTTTGCGTTTAACCCGATAGCCGCCATAGATAGGAACTGGCGTCAAATGGCAAAGTTGCTCCCCTCACCTCCCCGCACAATTTTGTAGTTTAACTTTTCTTCCCAACCCTTACGGTTAAGGAGCTACCCTCTTGGCCTTTTAGGGTTGTTTGCGTTTAACCCGATGGCCGCCATAGGTAGGGACTCGCGTCTCATGGGAAAGTTGTTCCGCCCCACCCCCCGCACAATTTTGTAATTTAACTTTTCTTCCCAACCCTTACGGTTAAGGAGCTACCCTCTTGGCCTTTTAGGGTTGTTTGCGTTTAACCCGATGGCCGCCCTAGATAGGGACTCGCGTCTCATGGGAAAGTTGTTCCGCCCCACCCCCCGCACAATTTTGTAATTTAACTTTTCTTCCCAACCCTTACGGTTAAGGAGCTACCCTCTTGGCCTTTTAGGGTTGTTTGCGTTTAACCCGATGGCCGCCCTAGATAGGGACTCGCGTCTCATGGGAAAGTTGTTCCGCCCAACCCCCCGCACAATTTTGTAATTTAACTTTTCTTCCCAACCCTTACGGTTAAGGAGGTACCCTCTTGGCCGTTTAGGGTTGTTTGCTCGGGACTAAAATTTTATTTGCCGACCGTCGGGGCGCATCGCTTGCGGTATTTTGCAAAAAGTGCTGCGCCCCGTTGTTCTTATTGTATCTCATTCGGAGCTCGGGACATACATTCTTTTTTGCCGACCGTCGGGGCGCATCGCTTGCGGTATTTTGCAAAAAGTGCTGCGCCCCGTCGTTCTTATTGTATCTAATTCGGTAAAAGTGCTGCGCCCCGTTGTTCTTATTGTATCTCATTCGGAGCTCGAGACATAGACATTCTTTTTTGCCGACCGTCGGGGCGCATCGCTTGCGGTATTTTGCAAAAAGTGCTGCGCCCCGTTGTTCTTATTGTATCTCATTCGGAGTTCGGGACATAGACATTCTTTTTTGCCGACCGTCGGGGCGCATCGCTTGCGGTATTTTGCAAAAAGTGCTGCGCCCCGTCGTTCTTATTGTATCTCATTCGGAGCTCGGGACATACATTCTTTTTTGCCGACCGTCGGGGCGCATCGCTTGCGGTATTTTGCAAAAAGTGCTGCGCCCCGTCGTTCTTATTGTATCTAATTCGGAGCTCGGAAAAAGTGATGCGCCCCGATAAAATTTTTTAACTCATTCGGAGCTCGTAAAAGTGTTGCGCCCCGATAAAATTTTTTATCTCATTCGGAGCTCGGAAAAAGTGATGCGCCCCGATAAAAATTTTTATCTCATTCGGAGCTCGGAAAAATTGATGCGCCCCGATAAAATTTTTTATCTCATTCGGAGCTCGGAAAAAGTGATGCGCCCCGATAAAATTTTTTATCTCATTCGGAGCTCGGAAAAATTGATGCGCCCCGATAAAAAATTTTATCTCATTCGGAGCTCGGAAACAGTGTTGCGCCCCGATAAAATTTTTTATCTCATTCGGAGCTCGGAAAAATTGATGCGCCCCGATAAAATTTTTTATCTCATTCGGAGCTCGGAAAAAGTGATGCGCCCCGATAAAATTTTTTATCTCATTCGGAGCTCGGAAAAATTGATGCGCCCCGATAAAATTTTTTATCTCATTCGGAGATCGGAAAAGTGCTGCGCCCCGATGGTACGCAAACCTCTTATATATGCCAGAAAGTTACAAGTGCTGCGCCCCGCCGCTGTTATCTCATTCGGAGCTCGTAAAAGTGCTGCGCCCCGTTGTTCTTATTGTATCTCATTCGGAGCTCGGGACATAGACATTCTTTTTTGCCGACCGTCGGGGCGCATCGCTTGCGGTATTTTGCAAAAAGTGCTGCGCCCCGTCGTTCTTATTGTATCTCATTCGGAGCTCGGGACATACATTCTTTTTTGCCGACCGTCGGGGCGCATCGCTTGCGGTATTTTGCAAAAAGTGCTGCGCCCCGTCGTTCTTATTGTATCTAATTCGGAGCTCGGAAAAAGTGATGCGCCCCGATAAAATTTTTTAACTCATTCGGAGCTCGTAAAAGTGTTGCGCCCCGATAAAATTTTTTATCTCATTCGGAGCTCGGAAAAAGTGATGCGCCCCGATAAAAATTTTTATCTCATTCGGAGCTCGGAAAAATTGATGCGCCCCGATAAAATTTTTTATCTCATTCGGAGCTCGGAAAAAGTGATGCGCCCCGATAAAATTTTTTATCTCATTCGGAGCTCGGAAAAATTGATGCGCCCCGATAAAAAATTTTATCTCATTCGGAGCTCGGAAACAGTGTTGCGCCCCGATAAAATTTTTTATCTCATTCGGAGCTCGGAAAAATTGATGCGCCCCGATAAAATTTTTTATCTCATTCGGAGCTCGGAAAAAGTGATGCGCCCCGATAAAATTTTTTATCTCATTCGGAGCTCGGAAAAATTGATGCGCCCCGATAAAATTTTTTATCTCATTCGGAGATCGGAAAAGTGCTGCGCCCCGATGGTACGCAAACCTCTTATATATGCCAGAAAGTTACAAGTGCTGCGCCCCGCCGCTGTTATCTCATTCGGAGCTCGTAAAAGTGCTGCGCCCCGTTGTTCTTATTGTATCTCATTCGGAGCTCGGGACATAGACATTCTTTTTTGCCGACCGTCGGGGCGCATCGCTTGCGGTATTTTGCAAAAAGTGCTGCGCCCCGTTGTTCTTATTGTATCTAATTCGGAGCTTGGAAAAAGTGATGCGCCAAATTATTAATTTTGGACTGAAATGCAAAGCCAAACTTACCCTTCTCAACTCATGTATTCCTGTTACAAACAGTTCAGTTTCGAGTATGAATAATTATTAAATCGTAAAGTTGTAGGGCCGGTCCAGGGTTACAACTTTGCCGTGGCACTCGGGCGGCTATCTAGCACGGGCGGTAAGTTACAGACGATATTCCGAATAGACGTTTAACCCGATAGCCGCCATAGATAGGGACTCGCGTCTCATGGCAAAGTTGGTCCCCCCAACCCCCCGCACAATTTTGTAATTTAACTTTTCTTCCCAACCCTTACGGTTAAGGAGCTACCCTCTTGGCCCTTTAGGGTTGTTTGCGTTTAACCCGATGGCCGCCATAGATAGGGACTCGCGTCTCATGGGAAAGTTGTTCCGCCCCACCCCCCGCACAATTTTGTAATTTAACTTTTCTTCCCAACCCTTACGGTTAAGGAGCTACCCTCTTGGCCTTTTAGGGTTGTTTGCGGTTAACCCGATGGCCGCCCTAGATAGGGACTCGCGTCTCATGGGAAAGTTGGTCCCCCCAACCCCCCGCACAATTTTGTAATTTAACTTTTCTTCCCAACCCTTACGGTTAAGGAGCTACCCTCTTGGCCGTTTAGGGTTGTTTGCGTTTATCCCGATAGCCGCCATAGATAGTCACTCGCGTCTCATGGGAAAGTTGTTCCGCCCCACCCCGCGCACAATTTTGTAATTTAACTTTTCTTCCCAACCCTTAAGGTTAAGGAGCTACCCTCTTGGTCGTTTAGGGTTGTTTGCGTTTAACCCGATAGCCGCCATAGATAGGGACTCGCGTCTCATGGGCAAGTTGTTCCGCCCCACCCCGCGCACAATTTTGTAATTTAACTTTTCTTCCCAACCCTTACGGTGAAGGAGCTATCCTCTTGGCCCTTTAGGGTTGTTTGCGTTTAACCCGATAGCCGCCATAGATAGGAACTGGCGTCAAATGGCAAAGTTGCTCCCCTCACCTCCCCGCACAATTTTGTAATTTAACTTTTCTTCCCAACCCTTACGGTTAAGGAGCTACCCTCTTGGCCGTTTAGGGTTGTTTGCGTTTAACCCGATAGCCGCCATAGATAGGAACTGGCGTCAAATGGCAAAGTTGCTCCCCTCACCTCCCCGCACAATTTTGTAGTTTAACTTTTCTTCCCAACCCTTACGGTTAAGGAGCTACCCTCTTGGCCTTTTAGGGTTGTTTGCGTTTAACCCGATGGCCGCCATAGATAGGGACTCGCGTCTCATGGGAAAGTTGTTCCGCCCCACCCCCCGCACAAGTTTGTAATTTAACTTTTCTTCCCTACCCTTACGGTTAAGGAGCTACCCTCTTGGCCGTTTAGGGTTGTTTGCGTTTAACCCGATTGCCGCCATAGATAGGGACTCGCGTCTCATGGGAAAGTTGTTTCCCCCAACCCCCCGCACAATTTTGTAATTTAACTTTTCTTCCCAACCCTTACGGTTAAGGAGCTACCCTCTTGGTTGTTTAGGGTTGTTTGCGTTTAACCCGATAGCCGCCATAGATAGGAACTGGCGTCAAATGGCAAAGTTGCTCCCCTCACCTCCCCGCACAATTTTGTAATTTAACTTTTCTTCCCAACCCTTACGGTTAAGGAGCTACCCTCTTGGTCGTTTAGGGTTGTTTGCGTTTAACCCGATAGCCGCCATAGATAGGGACTCGCGTCTCATGGCAAAGTTGCTCCCCTCACCTCCCCGCACAATTTTGTAATTTAACTTTTCTTCCCAACCCTTACGGTTAAGGAGCTACCCTCTTGGCCGTTTAGGGTTGTTTGCGTTTAACCCGATAGCCGCCATAGATAGGGACTCGCGTCTCATGGGAAAGTTGTTCCGCCCCACCCCCCGCACAATTTTGTAATTTAACTTTTCTTCCCTACCCTTACGGTTAAGGAGCTACCCTCTTCGCCTTTTAGGGTTGTTTGCGGTTAACCCGATGGCCGCCCTAGATAGGGACTCGCGTCTCATGGGAAAGTTGTTCCGCCCCACCCCCCGCACAATTTTGTAATTTAACTTTTCTTCCCTACCCTTACGGTTAAGGAGCTACCCTCTTGGCCGTTTAGGGTTGTTTGCGTTTAACCCGATAGCCGCCATAGATAGGAACTGGCGTCAAATGGCAAAGTTGCTCCCCTCACCTCCCCGCACAATTTTGTAATTTAACTTTTCTTCCCAACCCTTACGGTTAAGGAGCTACCCGCTTGGCCTTTTAGGGTTGTTTGCGTTTAACCCGATAGCCGCCATAGATAGGGACTCGCGTCTCATGGGCAAGTTGTTCCGCCCCACCCCGCGCACAATTTTGTAATTTAACTTTTCTTCCCAACCCTTACGGTGAAGGAGCTATCCTCTTGGCCCTTTAGGGTTGTTTGCGTTTAACCCGATAGCCGCCATAGATAGGAACTGGCGTCAAATGGCAAAGTTGCTCCCCTCACCTCCCCGCACAATTTTGTAATTTAACTTTTCTTCCCAACCCTTACGGTTAAGGAGCTACCCTCTTGGCCGTTTAGGGTTGTTTGCGTTTAACCCGATAGCCGCCATAGATAGGAACTGGCGTCAAATGGCAAAGTTGCTCCCCTCACCTCCCCGCACAATTTTGTAGTTTAACTTTTCTTCCCAACCCTTACGGTTAAGGAGCTACCCTCTTGGCCTTTTAGGGTTGTTTGCGTTTAACCCGATGGCCGCCATAGATAGGGACTCGCGTCTCATGGGAAAGTTGTTCCGCCCCACCCCCCGCACAATTTTGTAATTTAACTTTTCTTCCCAACCCTTACGGTTAAGGAGCTACCCTCTTGGCCTTTTAGGGTTGTTTGCGTTTAACCCGATGGCCGCCCTAGATAGGGACTCGCGTCTCATGGGAAAGTTGTTCCGCCCCACCCCCCGCACAATTTTGTAATTTAACTTTTCTTCCCAACCCTTACGGTTAAGGAGCTACCCTCTTGGCCTTTTAGGGTTGTTTGCGTTTAACCCGATGGCCGCCCTAGATAGGGACTCGCGTCTCATGGGAAAGTTGTTCCGCCCAACCCCCCGCACAATTTTGTAATTTAACTTTTCTTCCCAACCCTTACGGTTAAGGAGGTACCCTCTTGGCCGTTTAGGGTTGTTTGCTCGGGACTAAAATTTTATTTGCCGACCGTCGGGGCGCATCGCTTGCGGTATTTTGCAAAAAGTGCTGCGCCCCGTTGTTCTTATTGTATCTCATTCGGAGCTCGGGACATACATTCTTTTTTGCCGACCGTCGGGGCGCATCGCTTGCGGTATTTTGCAAAAAGTGCTGCGCCCCGTCGTTCTTATTGTATCTAATTCGGTAAAAGTGCTGCGCCCCGTTGTTCTTATTGTATCTCATTCGGAGCTCGAGACATAGACATTCTTTTTTGCCGACCGTCGGGGCGCATCGCTTGCGGTATTTTGCAAAAAGTGCTGCGCCCCGTTGTTCTTATTGTATCTCATTCGGAGTTCGGGACATAGACATTCTTTTTTGCCGACCGTCGGGGCGCATCGCTTGCGGTATTTTGCAAAAAGTGCTGCGCCCCGTCGTTCTTATTGTATCTAATTCGGAGCTCGGAAAAAGTGATGCGCCCCGATAAAATTTTTTAACTCATTCGGAGCTCGTAAAAGTGTTGCGCCCCGATAAAATTTTTTATCTCATTCGGAGCTCGGAAAAAGTGATGCGCCCCGATAAAAATTTTTATCTCATTCGGAGCTCGGAAAAATTGATGCGCCCCGATAAAATTTTTTATCTCATTCGGAGCTCGGAAAAAGTGATGCGCCCCGATAAAATTTTTTATCTCATTCGGAGCTCGGAAAAATTGATGCGCCCCGATAAAAAATTTTATCTCATTCGGAGCTCGGAAACAGTGTTGCGCCCCGATAAAATTTTTTATCTCATTCGGAGCTCGGAAAAATTGATGCGCCCCGATAAAATTTTTTATCTCATTCGGAGCTCGGAAAAAGTGATGCGCCCCGATAAAATTTTTTATCTCATTCGGAGCTCGGAAAAATTGATGCGCCCCGATAAAATTTTTTATCTCATTCGGAGATCGGAAAAGTGCTGCGCCCCGATGGTACGCAAACCTCTTATATATGCCAGAAAGTTACAAGTGCTGCGCCCCGCCGCTGTTATCTCATTCGGAGCTCGTAAAAGTGCTGCGCCCCGTTGTTCTTATTGTATCTCATTCGGAGCTCGGGACATAGACATTCTTTTTTGCCGACCGTCGGGGCGCATCGCTTGCGGTATTTTGCAAAAAGTGCTGCGCCCCGTTGTTCTTATTGTATCTAATTCGGAGCTTGGAAAAAGTGATGCGCCAAATTATTAATTTTGGACTGAAATGCAAAGCCAAACTTACCCTTCTCAACTCATGTATTCCTGTTACAAACAGTTCAGTTTCGAGTATGAATAATTATTAAATCGTAAAGTTGTAGGGCCGGTCCAGGGTTACAACTTTGCCGTGGCACTCGGGCGGCTATCTAGCACGGGCGGTAAGTTACAGACGATATTCCGAATAGACGTTTAACCCGATAGCCGCCATAGATAGGGACTCGCGTCTCATGGCAAAGTTGGTCCCCCCAACCCCCCGCACAATTTTGTAATTTAACTTTTCTTCCCAACCCTTACGGTTAAGGAGCTACCCTCTTGGCCCTTTAGGGTTGTTTGCGTTTAACCCGATGGCCGCCATAGATAGGGACTCGCGTCTCATGGGAAAGTTGTTCCGCCCCACCCCCCGCACAATTTTGTAATTTAACTTTTCTTCCCAACCCTTACGGTTAAGGAGCTACCCTCTTGGCCTTTTAGGGTTGTTTGCGGTTAACCCGATGGCCGCCCTAGATAGGGACTCGCGTCTCATGGGAAAGTTGGTCCCCCCAACCCCCCGCACAATTTTGTAATTTAACTTTTCTTCCCAACCCTTACGGTTAAGGAGCTACCCTCTTGGCCGTTTAGGGTTGTTTGCGTTTATCCCGATAGCCGCCATAGATAGTCACTCGCGTCTCATGGGAAAGTTGTTCCGCCCCACCCCGCGCACAATTTTGTAATTTAACTTTTCTTCCCAACCCTTACGGTTAAGGAGCTACCCTCTTGGTCGTTTAGGGTTGTTTGCGTTTAACCCGATAGCCGCCATAGATAGGAACTGGCGTCAAATGGCAAAGTTGCTCCCCTCACCTCCCCGCACAATTTTGTAATTTAACTTTTCTTCCCAACCCTTACGGTTAAGGAGCTACCCGCTTGGCCTTTTAGGGTTGTTTGCGTTTAACCCGATAGCCGCCATAGATAGGGACTCGCGTCTCATAGGAAAGTTGTTTCACCCCACCCCCCGCACAATTTTGTAATTTAACTTTTCTTCCCAACCCTTACGGTTAAGGAGCTACCCTCTTGGCCGTTTAGGGTTGTTTGCGTTTAACCCGATAGCCGCCATAGATAGGGACTCACGTCTCATGGCAAAGTTGCTCCCCTCACCTCCCCGCACAATTTTGTAATTTAACTTTTCTTCCCAACCCTTACGGTTAAGGAGCTACCCTCTTGGCCGTTTAGGGTTGTTTGCGTTTAACCCGATAGCCGCCATAGATAGGGACTCGCGTCTCATGGGAAAGTTGTTCCGCCCCACCCTCCGCACAATTTTGTCATTTAACTTTTCTTCCCTACCCTTACGGTTAAGGAGCTACCCTCTTGGCCGTTTAGGGTTGTTTGCGTTTAACCCGATTGCCGCCATAGATAGGGACTCGCGTCTCATGGGAAAGTTGTTTCCCCCAACCCCCCGCACAATTTTGTAATTTAACTTTTCTTCCCAACCCTTACGGTTAAGGAGCTACCCTCTTGGCCGTTTAGGGTTGTTTGCGTTTAACCCGATGGCCGCCATAGATAGGGACTCGCGTCTCATGGGAAAGTTGTTCCGCCCCACCCCCCGCACAATTTTGTAATTTAACTTTTCTTCCCAACCCTTACGGTTAAGGAGCTACCCTCTTGGCCGTTTAGGGTTGTTTGCGTTTAACCCGATAGCCGCCATAGATAGGAACTGGCGTCAAATGGCAAAGTTGCTCCCCTCACCTCCCCGCACAATTTTGTAGTTTAACTTTTCTTCCCAACCCTTACGCTTAAGGAGCTACCCTCTTGGTCGTTTAGGGTTGTTTGCGTTTAACCCGATGGCCGCCATAGATAGGGACTCGCGTCTCATGGGAAAGTTGTTCCGCCCCACCCCCCGCACAATTTTGTAATTTAACTTTTCTTCCCAACCCTTACGGTTAAGGAGCTACCCTCTTGGCCTTTTAGGGTTGTTTGCGTTTAACCCGATGGCCGCCCTAGATAGGGACTCGCGTCTCATGGGAAAGTTGTTCCGCCCAACCCCCCGCACAATTTTGTAATTTAACTTTTCTTCCCAACCCTTACGGTTAAGGAGGTACCCTCTTGGCCGTTTAGGGTTGTTTGCTCGGGACTAAAATTTTATTTGCCGACCGTCGGGGCGCATCGCTTGCGGTATTTTGCAAAAAGTGCTGCGCCCCGTTGTTCTTATTGTATCTCATTCGGAGCTCGGGACATACATTCTTTTTTGCCGACCGTCGGGGCGCATCGCTTGCGGTATTTTGCAAAAAGTGCTGCGCCCCGTCGTTCTTATTGTATCTAATTCGGTAAAAGTGCTGCGCCCCGTTGTTCTTATTGTATCTCATTCGGAGCTCGAGACATAGACATTCTTTTTTGCCGACCGTCGGGGCGCATCGCTTGCGGTATTTTGCAAAAAGTGCTGCGCCCCGTTGTTCTTATTGTATCTCATTCGGAGTTCGGGACATAGACATTCTTTTTTGCCGACCGTCGGGGCGCATCGCTTGCGGTATTTTGCAAAAAGTGCTGCGCCCCGTCGTTCTTATTGTATCTCATTCGGAGCTCGGGACATACATTCTTTTTTGCCGACCGTCGGGGCGCATCGCTTGCGGTATTTTGCAAAAAGTGCTGCGCCCCGTCGTTCTTATTGTATCTAATTCGGAGCTCGGAAAAAGTGATGCGCCCCGATAAAATTTTTTAACTCATTCGGAGCTCGTAAAAGTGTTGCGCCCCGATAAAATTTTTTATCTCATTCGGAGCTCGGAAAAAGTGATGCGCCCCGATAAAAATTTTTATCTCATTCGGAGCTCGGAAAAATTGATGCGCCCCGATAAAATTTTTTATCTCATTCGGAGCTCGGAAAAAGTGATGCGCCCCGATAAAATTTTTTATCTCATTCGGAGCTCGGAAAAATTGATGCGCCCCGATAAAAAATTTTATCTCATTCGGAGCTCGGAAACAGTGTTGCGCCCCGATAAAATTTTTTATCTCATTCGGAGCTCGGAAAAATTGATGCGCCCCGATAAAATTTTTTATCTCATTCGGAGCTCGGAAAAAGTGATGCGCCCCGATAAAATTTTTTATCTCATTCGGAGCTCGGAAAAATTGATGCGCCCCGATAAAATTTTTTATCTCATTCGGAGATCGGAAAAGTGCTGCGCCCCGATGGTACGCAAACCTCTTATATATGCCAGAAAGTTACAAGTGCTGCGCCCCGCCGCTGTTATCTCATTCGGAGCTCGTAAAAGTGCTGCGCCCCGTTGTTCTTATTGTATCTCATTCGGAGCTCGGGACATAGACATTCTTTTTTGCCGACCGTCGGGGCGCATCGCTTGCGGTATTTTGCAAAAAGTGCTGCGCCCCGTTGTTCTTATTGTATCTAATTCGGAGCTTGGAAAAAGTGATGCGCCAAATTATTAATTTTGGACTGAAATGCAAAGCCAAACTTACCCTTCTCAACTCATGTATTCCTGTTACAAACAGTTCAGTTTCGAGTATGAATAATTATTAAATCGTAAAGTTGTAGGGCCGGTCCAGGGTTACAACTTTGCCGTGGCACTCGGGCGGCTATCTAGCACGGGCGGTAAGTTACAGACGATATTCCGAATAGACGTTTAACCCGATAGCCGCCATAGATAGGGACTCGCGTCTCATGGCAAAGTTGGTCCCCCCAACCCCCCGCACAATTTTGTAATTTAACTTTTCTTCCCAACCCTTACGGTTAAGGAGCTACCCTCTTGGCCCTTTAGGGTTGTTTGCGTTTAACCCGATGGCCGCCATAGATAGGGACTCGCGTCTCATGGGAAAGTTGTTCCGCCCCACCCCCCGCACAATTTTGTAATTTAACTTTTCTTCCCAACCCTTACGGTTAAGGAGCTACCCTCTTGGCCTTTTAGGGTTGTTTGCGGTTAACCCGATGGCCGCCCTAGATAGGGACTCGCGTCTCATGGGAAAGTTGGTCCCCCCAACCCCCCGCACAATTTTGTAATTTAACTTTTCTTCCCAACCCTTACGGTTAAGGAGCTACCCTCTTGGCCGTTTAGGGTTGTTTGCGTTTATCCCGATAGCCGCCATAGATAGTCACTCGCGTCTCATGGGAAAGTTGTTCCGCCCCACCCCGCGCACAATTTTGTAATTTAACTTTTCTTCCCAACCCTTAAGGTTAAGGAGCTACCCTCTTGGTCGTTTAGGGTTGTTTGCGTTTAACCCGATAGCCGCCATAGATAGGGACTCGCGTCTCATGGGCAAGTTGTTCCGCCCCACCCCGCGCACAATTTTGTAATTTAACTTTTCTTCCCAACCCTTACGGTGAAGGAGCTATCCTCTTGGCCCTTTAGGGTTGTTTGCGTTTAACCCGATAGCCGCCATAGATAGGAACTGGCGTCAAATGGCAAAGTTGCTCCCCTCACCTCCCCGCACAATTTTGTAATTTAACTTTTCTTCCCAACCCTTACGGTTAAGGAGCTACCCTCTTGGCCGTTTAGGGTTGTTTGCGTTTAACCCGATAGCCGCCATAGATAGGAACTGGCGTCAAATGGCAAAGTTGCTCCCCTCACCTCCCCGCACAATTTTGTAGTTTAACTTTTCTTCCCAACCCTTACGGTTAAGGAGCTACCCTCTTGGCCTTTTAGGGTTGTTTGCGTTTAACCCGATGGCCGCCATAGATAGGGACTCGCGTCTCATGGGAAAGTTGTTCCGCCCCACCCCCCGCACAATTTTGTAATTTAACTTTTCTTCCCTACCCTTACGGTTAAGGAGCTACCCTCTTGGCCGTTTAGGGTTGTTTGCGTTTAACCCGATTGCCGCCATAGATAGGGACTCGCGTCTCATGGGAAAGTTGTTTCCCCCAACCCCCCGCACAATTTTGTAATTTAACTTTTCTTCCCAACCCTTACGGTTAAGGAGCTACCCTCTTGGTTGTTTAGGGTTGTTTGCGTTTAACCCGATAGCCGCCATAGATAGGAACTGGCGTCAAATGGCAAAGTTGCTCCCCTCACCTCCCCGCACAATTTTGTAATTTAACTTTTCTTCCCAACCCTTACGGTTAAGGAGCTACCCTCTTGGTCGTTTAGGGTTGTTTGCGTTTAACCCGATAGCCGCCATAGATAGGGACTCGCGTCTCATGGCAAAGTTGCTCCCCTCACCTCCCCGCACAATTTTGTAATTTAACTTTTCTTCCCAACCCTTACGGTTAAGGAGCTACCCTCTTGGCCGTTTAGGGTTGTTTGCGTTTAACCCGATAGCCGCCATAGATAGGGACTCGCGTCTCATGGGAAAGTTGTTCCGCCCCACCCCCCGCACAATTTTGTAATTTAACTTTTCTTCCCTACCCTTACGGTTAAGGAGCTACCCTCTTCGCCTTTTAGGGTTGTTTGCGGTTAACCCGATGGCCGCCCTAGATAGGGACTCGCGTCTCATGGGAAAGTTGTTCCGCCCCACCCCCCGCACAATTTTGTAATTTAACTTTTCTTCCCTACCCTTACGGTTAAGGAGCTACCCTCTTGGCCGTTTAGGGTTGTTTGCGTTTAACCCGATAGCCGCCATAGATAGGAACTGGCGTCAAATGGCAAAGTTGCTCCCCTCACCTCCCCGCACAATTTTGTAATTTAACTTTTCTTCCCAACCCTTACGGTTAAGGAGCTACCCGCTTGGCCTTTTAGGGTTGTTTGCGTTTAACCCGATAGCCGCCATAGATAGGGACTCGCGTCTCATGGGCAAGTTGTTCCGCCCCACCCCGCGCACAATTTTGTAATTTAACTTTTCTTCCCAACCCTTACGGTGAAGGAGCTATCCTCTTGGCCCTTTAGGGTTGTTTGCGTTTAACCCGATAGCCGCCATAGATAGGAACTGGCGTCAAATGGCAAAGTTGCTCCCCTCACCTCCCCGCACAATTTTGTAATTTAACTTTTCTTCCCAACCCTTACGGTTAAGGAGCTACCCTCTTGGCCGTTTAGGGTTGTTTGCGTTTAACCCGATAGCCGCCATAGATAGGAACTGGCGTCAAATGGCAAAGTTGCTCCCCTCACCTCCCCGCACAATTTTGTAGTTTAACTTTTCTTCCCAACCCTTACGGTTAAGGAGCTACCCTCTTGGCCTTTTAGGGTTGTTTGCGTTTAACCCGATGGCCGCCATAGATAGGGACTCGCGTCTCATGGGAAAGTTGTTCCGCCCCACCCCCCGCACAATTTTGTAATTTAACTTTTCTTCCCAACCCTTACGGTTAAGGAGCTACCCTCTTGGCCTTTTAGGGTTGTTTGCGTTTAACCCGATGGCCGCCCTAGATAGGGACTCGCGTCTCATGGGAAAGTTGTTCCGCCCCACCCCCCGCACAATTTTGTAATTTAACTTTTCTTCCCAACCCTTACGGTTAAGGAGCTACCCTCTTGGCCTTTTAGGGTTGTTTGCGTTTAACCCGATGGCCGCCCTAGATAGGGACTCGCGTCTCATGGGAAAGTTGTTCCGCCCAACCCCCCGCACAATTTTGTAATTTAACTTTTCTTCCCAACCCTTACGGTTAAGGAGGTACCCTCTTGGCCGTTTAGGGTTGTTTGCTCGGGACTAAAATTTTATTTGCCGACCGTCGGGGCGCATCGCTTGCGGTATTTTGCAAAAAGTGCTGCGCCCCGTTGTTCTTATTGTATCTCATTCGGAGCTCGGGACATACATTCTTTTTTGCCGACCGTCGGGGCGCATCGCTTGCGGTATTTTGCAAAAAGTGCTGCGCCCCGTCGTTCTTATTGTATCTAATTCGGTAAAAGTGCTGCGCCCCGTTGTTCTTATTGTATCTCATTCGGAGCTCGAGACATAGACATTCTTTTTTGCCGACCGTCGGGGCGCATCGCTTGCGGTATTTTGCAAAAAGTGCTGCGCCCCGTTGTTCTTATTGTATCTCATTCGGAGTTCGGGACATAGACATTCTTTTTTGCCGACCGTCGGGGCGCATCGCTTGCGGTATTTTGCAAAAAGTGCTGCGCCCCGTTGTTCTTATTGTATCTCATTCGGAGTTCGGGACATAGACATTCTTTTTTGCCGACCGTCGGGGCGCATCGCTTGCGGTATTTTGCAAAAAGTGCTGCGCCCCGTCGTTCTTATTGTATCTAATTCGGAGCTCGGAAAAAGTGATGCGCCCCGATAAAATTTTTTATCTCATTCGGAGCTCGGAAAAATTGATGCGCCCCGATAAAATTTTTTATCTCATTCGGAGATCGGAAAAGTGCTGCGCCCCGATGGTACGCAAACCTCTTATATATGCCAGAAAGTTACAAGTGCTGCGCCCCGCCGCTGTTATCTCATTCGGAGCTCGTAAAAGTGCTGCGCCCCGTTGTTCTTATTGTATCTCATTCGGAGCTCGGGACATAGACATTCTTTTTTGCCGACCGTCGGGGCGCATCGCTTGCGGTATTTTGCAAAAAGTGCTGCGCCCCGTCGTTCTTATTGTATCTCATTCGGAGCTCGGGACATACATTCTTTTTTGCCGACCGTCGGGGCGCATCGCTTGCGGTATTTTGCAAAAAGTGCTGCGCCCCGTCGTTCTTATTGTATCTAATTCGGAGCTCGGAAAAAGTGATGCGCCCCGATAAAATTTTTTAACTCATTCGGAGCTCGTAAAAGTGTTGCGCCCCGATAAAATTTTTTATCTCATTCGGAGCTCGGAAAAAGTGATGCGCCCCGATAAAAATTTTTATCTCATTCGGAGCTCGGAAAAATTGATGCGCCCCGATAAAATTTTTTATCTCATTCGGAGCTCGGAAAAAGTGATGCGCCCCGATAAAATTTTTTATCTCATTCGGAGCTCGGAAAAATTGATGCGCCCCGATAAAAAATTTTATCTCATTCGGAGCTCGGAAACAGTGTTGCGCCCCGATAAAATTTTTTATCTCATTCGGAGCTCGGAAAAATTGATGCGCCCCGATAAAATTTTTTATCTCATTCGGAGCTCGGAAAAAGTGATGCGCCCCGATAAAATTTTTTATCTCATTCGGAGCTCGGAAAAATTGATGCGCCCCGATAAAATTTTTTATCTCATTCGGAGATCGGAAAAGTGCTGCGCCCCGATGGTACGCAAACCTCTTATATATGCCAGAAAGTTACAAGTGCTGCGCCCCGCCGCTGTTATCTCATTCGGAGCTCGTAAAAGTGCTGCGCCCCGTTGTTCTTATTGTATCTCATTCGGAGCTCGGGACATAGACATTCTTTTTTGCCGACCGTCGGGGCGCATCGCTTGCGGTATTTTGCAAAAAGTGCTGCGCCCCGTTGTTCTTATTGTATCTAATTCGGAGCTTGGAAAAAGTGATGCGCCAAATTATTAATTTTGGACTGAAATGCAAAGCCAAACTTACCCTTCTCAACTCATGTATTCCTGTTACAAACAGTTCAGTTTCGAGTATCAAAAATTATTAATTTTGGACTGAAATACAAAGCCAAAGTTACCCCTCTTAACTCATATTTTCTTGTTACAAATACTTCATTTTCGAGTATAAAAAATTATTAATTTTGGACTGAAATACAAAGCCGAAGTTACCCTTCTTAACTCATGTGTTCCTATTACCAAAAAGTTCATTTTCGAGTATGAAAAATTATTAATTTTGGACTGAAAAACAAAGCCAAAGTTGCCCTTCTTAACTCATGTGTTCCTGTTACAAACAGTTCATTTTTGAGTATGAAAAATTATTAATTTTGGACTGAAAAACAAAGCCAAAGTTACCCTTCTTAACTCATGTCTTCCTATTACCAGAAGTTCGTTTTCGAGTGCGACAAATTATTAATTTCGGACTGAAATACAAAGCCAAACTTACCCTTCTTAACTCATCCCCAACCCTTACGGTTAAGGAGCTACCCTCTTGGTCGTTTAAGGTTATTTGCGTTTAACCCGATGGCCGCCATAGATAGGGACTCGCGTCTCATGGCAAAGTGGTTCCCCCCAACCCCCCGCACAATTTTGTAATTTAACTTTTCTTCCCAACCCTTACGGTTAAGGAGGTACCCTCTTGGCCGTTTAGGGTTGTTTGCTCGGGACTAAAATTTTATTTGCCGACCGTCGGGGCGCATCGCTTGCGGTATTTTGCAAAAAGTGCTGCGCCCCGTTGTTCTTATTGTATCTCATTCGGAGCTCGGGACATACATTCTTTTTTGCCGACCGTCGGGGCGCATCGCTTGCGGTATTTTGCAAAAAGTGCTGCGCCCCGTCGTTCTTATTGTATCTAATTCGGAGCTCGGAAAAAGTGATGCGCCCCGATAAAATTTTTTAACTCATTCGGAGCTCGTAAAAGTGTTGCGCCCCGATAAAATTTTTTATCTCATTCGGAGCTCGGAAAAAGTGATGCGCCCCGATAAAAATTTTTATCTCATTCGGAGCTCGGAAAAATTGATGCGCCCCGATAAAATTTTTTATCTCATTCGGAGCTCGGAAAAAGTGATGCGCCCCGATAAAATTTTTTATCTCATTCGGAGCTCGGAAAAATTGATGCGCCCCGATAAAAAATTTTATCTCATTCGGAGCTCGGAAACAGTGTTGCGCCCCGATAAAATTTTTTATCTCATTCGGAGCTCGGAAAAATTGATGCGCCCCGATAAAATTTTTTATCTCATTCGGAGATCGGAAAAGTGCTGCGCCCCGATGGTACGCAAACCTCTTATATATGCCAGAAAGTTACAAGTGCTGCGCCCCGCCGCTGTTATCTCATTCGGAGCTCGTAAAAGTGCTGCGCCCCGTTGTTCTTATTGTATCTCATTCGGAGCTCGGGACATAGACATTCTTTTTTGCCGACCGTCGGGGCGCATCGCTTGCGGTATTTTGCAAAAAGTGCTGCGCCCCGTTGTTCTTATTGTATCTAATTCGGAGCTTGGAAAAAGTGATGCGCCAAATTATTAATTTTGGACTGAAATGCAAAGCCAAACTTACCCTTCTCAACTCATGTATTCCTGTTACAAACAGTTCAGTTTCGAGTATGAATAATTATTAAATCGTAAAGTTGTAGGGCCGGTCCAGGGTTACAACTTTGCCGTGGCACTCGGGCGGCTATCTAGCACGGGCGGTAAGTTACAGACGATATTCCGAATAGACGTTTAACCCGATAGCCGCCATAGATAGGGACTCGCGTCTCATGGCAAAGTTGGTCCCCCCAACCCCCCGCACAATTTTGTAATTTAACTTTTCTTCCCAACCCTTACGGTTAAGGAGCTACCCTCTTGGCCCTTTAGGGTTGTTTGCGTTTAACCCGATGGCCGCCATAGATAGGGACTCGCGTCTCATGGGAAAGTTGTTCCGCCCCACCCCCCGCACAATTTTGTAATTTAACTTTTCTTCCCAACCCTTACGGTTAAGGAGCTACCCTCTTGGCCTTTTAGGGTTGTTTGCGTTTAACCCGATGGCCGCCCTAGATAGGGACTCGCGTCTCATGGGAAAGTTGTTCCCCCCAACCCCCCGCACAATTTTGTAATTTAACTTTTCTTCCCAACCCTTACGGTTAAGGAGCTACCCTCTTGGCCGTTTAGGGTTGTTTGCGTTTATCCCGATAGCCGCCATAGATAGTCACTCGCGTCTCATGGGAAAGTTGTTCCCCCCAACCCCCCGCAGAATTTTGTAATTTAACTTTTCTTCCCAACCCTTACGGTTAAGGAGCTACCCTCTTGGTTGTTTAGGGTTGTTTGCGTTTAACCCGATAGCCGCCATAGATAGGGACTCGCGTCTCATGGGAAAGTTGTTCCGCCCCACCCCCCGCACAATTTTGTAATTTAACTTTTCTTCCCAACCCTTACGGTTAAGGAGCTACCCTCTTGGTCGTTTAGGGTTGTTTGCGTTTAACCCGATGGCCGCCATAGATAGGGACTCGCGTCTCATGGGAAAGTTGTTCCGCCCCACCCCCCGCACAATTTTGTAATTTAACTTTTCTTCCCAACCCTTACGGTTAAGGAGGTACCCTCTTGGCCGTTTAGGGTTGTTTGCTCGGGACTAAAATTTTATTTGCCGACCGTCGGGGCGCATCGCTTGCGGTATTTTGCAAAAAGTGCTGCGCCCCGTTGTTCTTATTGTATCTCATTCGGAGCTCGGGACATACATTCTTTTTTGCCGACCGTCGGGGCGCATCGCTTGCGGTATTTTGCAAAAAGTGCTGCGCCCCGTTGTTCTTATTGTATCTCATTCGGAGCTCGGGACATACATTCTTTTTTGCCGACCGTCGGGGCGCATCGCTTGCGGTATTTTGCAAAAAGTGCTGCGCCCCGTCGTTCTTATTGTATCTAATTCGGAGCTCGGAAAAAGTGATGCGCCCCGATAAAATTTTTTAACTCATTCGGAGCTCGTAAAAGTGTTGCGCCCCGATAAAATTTTTTATCTCATTCGGAGCTCGGAAAAAGTGATGCGCCCCGATAAAAATTTTTATCTCATTCGGAGCACGGAAAAATTGATGCGCCCCGATAAAATTTTTTATCTCATTCGGAGCTCGGAAAAAGTGATGCGCCCCGATAAAATTTTTTATCTCATTCGGAGCTCGGAAAAATTGATGCGCCCCGATAAAAAATTTTATCTCATTCGGAGCTCGGAAACAGTGTTGCGCCCCGATAAAATTTTTTATCTCATTCGGAGCTCGGAAAAATTGATGCGCCCCGATAAAATTTTTTATCTCATTCGGAGATCGGAAAAGTGCTGCGCCCCGATGGTACGCAAACCTCTTATATATGCCAGAAAGTTACAAGTGCTGCGCCCCGCCGCTGTTATCTCATTCGGAGCTCGTAAAAGTGCTGCGCCCCGTTGTTCTTATTGTATCTCATTCGGAGCTCGGGACATAGACATTCTTTTTTGCCGACCGTCGGGGCGCATCGCTTGCGGTATTTTGCAAAAAGTGCTGCGCCCCGTTGTTCTTATTGTATCTAATTCGGAGCTTGGAAAAAGTGATGCGCCAAATTATTAATTTTGGACTGAAATGCAAAGCCAAACTTACCCTTCTCAACTCATGTATTCCTGTTACAAACAGTTCAGTTTCGAGTATGAATAATTATTAAATCGTAAAGTTGTAGGGCCGGTCCAGGGTTACAACTTTGCCGTGGCACTCGGGCGGCTATCTAGCACGGGCGGTAAGTTACAGACGATATTCCGAATAGACGTTTAACCCGATAGCCGCCATAGATAGGGACTCGCGTCTCATGGCAAAGTTGTTCCGCCCCACCCCCCGCACAATTTTGTAATTTAACTTTTCTTCCCAACCCTTACGGCTAAGGAGCTACCCTCTTGGCCTTTTAGGGTTGTTTGCGTTTAACCCGATGGCCGCCCTAGATAGGGACTCGCGTCTCATGGCAAAGTTGTTTCCCCCAACCCCCCGCACAATTTTGTAATTTAACTTTTCTTCCCTACCCTTACGGTTAAGGAGCTACCCTCTTGGCCTTTTAGGGTTGTTTGCGTTTAACCCGATGGCCGCCATAGATAGGGACTCGCGTCTCATGGGAAAGTTGTTCCGCCCCACCCCCCGCACAATTTTGTAATTTAACTTTTCTTCCCAACCCTTACGGTTAAGGAGCTACCCTCTTGGCCGTTTAGGGTTGTTTGCGTTTATCCCGATAGCCGCCATAGATAGTCACTCGCGTCTCATGGGAAAGTTGTTCCCCCCAACCCCCGCACAACTTTGTAATTTAACTTTTCTTCCCAACCCTTACGGTTAAGGAGCTACCCTCTTGGCCGTTTAGGGTTGTTTGCGTTTATCCCGATAGCCGCCATAGATAGGGACTCGCGTCTCATGGGAAAGTTGTTCCCCCCAACCCCCGCACAATTTTGTAATTTAACTTTTCTTCCCAACCCTTACGGTTAAGGAGCTACCCTCTTGGCCGTTTAGGGTTGTTTGCGTTTAACCCGATGGCCGCCATAGATAGGGACTCGCGTCTCATGGGAAAGTTGTTCCGCCCCACCCCCCGCACAATTTTGTAATTTAACTTTTCTTCCCAACCCTTACGGTTAAGGAGCTACCTTCTTGGTCGTTTAGGGTTATTTGCGTTTAACCCGATAGCCGCAATAGATAGGGACTCGCGTCTCATAGGAAAGTTGTTTCACCCCACCCCCCGCACAATTTTGTAATTTAACTTTTCTTCCCAACCCTTACGGTTAAGGAGCTACCCTCTAGGTCGTTTAGGGTTGTTTGCGTTTAACCCGATGGTCGCCATAGATAGGGACTCGCGTCTCATGGGAAAGTTGTTTCCCCCAACCCCCCGCACAATTTTGTAATTTAACTTTTCTTCCCAACCCTTACGGTTAAGGAGCTACCCTCTAGGTCGTTTAGGGTTGTTTGCGTTTAACCCGATGGTCGCCATAGATAGGGACTCGCGTCTCATGGGAAAGTTGTTCCGCCCCACCCCCCGCACAATTTTGTAATTTAACTTTTCTTCCCAACCCTTACGGTTAAGGAGCTACCCTCTAGGTCGTTTAGGGTTGTTTGCGTTTAACCCGATGGCCGCCATAGATAGGGACTCGCGTCTCATGGGAAAGTTGTTCCGCCCCACCCCCCGCACAATTTTGTAATTTAACTTTTCTTCCCAACCCTTACGGTTAAGGAGCTACCCTCTTGGCCGTTTAGGGTTGTTTGCGTTTATCCCGATAGCCGCCATAGATAGTCACTCGCGTCTCATGGGAAAGTTGTTCCCCCCAACCCCCGCACAATTTTGTAATTTAACTTTTCTTCCCAACCCTTACGGTTAAGGAGCTACCCTCTTGGCCGTTTAGGGTTGTTTGCGTTTATCCCGATAGCCGCCATAGATAGTCACTCGCGTCTCATGGGAAAGTTGTTCCCCCCAACCCCCCGCAGAATTTTGTAATTTAACTTTTCTTCCCAACCCTTACGGTTAAGGAGCTACCCTCTTGGTTGTTTAGGGTTGTTTGCGTTTAACCCGATAGCCGCCATAGATAGGAACTGGCGTCAAATGGCAAAGTTGCTCCCCTCACCTCCCCGCACAATTTTGTAATTTAACTTTTCTTCCCAACCCTTACGGTTAAGGAGCTACCCTCTTGGCCGTTTAGGGTTGTTTGCGTTTAACCCGATAGCCGCCATAGATAGGGACTCGCGTCTCATGGCAAAATTGTTCCCCCCAACCCCCCGCACAATTTTGTAGTTTAACTTTTCTTCCCAACCCTTACGGTTAAGGAGCTACCCTCTTGGCCTTTTAGGGTTGTTTGCGTTTAACCCGATGGCCGCCATAGATAGGGACTCGCGTCTCATGGGAAAGTTGTTCCGCCCCACCCCCCGCACAATTTTGTAATTTAACTTTTCTTCCCAACCCTTACGGTTAAGGAGCTACCTTCTTGGTCGTTTAGGGTTATTTGCGTTTAACCCGATAGCCGCCATAGATAGGGACTCGCGTCTCATAGGAAAGTTGTTTCACCCCACCCCCCGTACAACTTTGCCATTTAACATTTCGTCGAAACCCTTACGGTTAACCGTCTATAATGAATATCGTCTGTAACTTGCCGCCCGTGCTAGATAGCCGCCCGGGTGCCACAGGAAAGTTGTAGCCCCCGACCTCCTCTACAACATTGCCATTTAACATTTCGTCGAAACCCTTACGGTTAACCGTCTATAGCGAATATCGTCTGTAACTTGCCACCCGTGCTAGATAGCCGCCCGGGTGCCACAGGAAAGTTGTAGCCCCCGACCTCCCGTACAACTTTGCCATTTAACATTTCGTCGAAACCCTTACGGTTAACCGTCTATAATGAATATCGTCTGTAACTTGCCGCCCGTGCTAGATAGCCGCCCAGGTGCCACAGGAAAGTTGTAGCCCCCGACCTCCCCTACAACTTTGCTATTTAACATTTCGTCGAAACCCTTACGGTTAACCGTCTATAGCGAATATCGTCTGTAACTTGCCACCCGTGCTAGATAGCCGCCCGGGTGCCACAGGAAAGTTGTAGCCCCCGACCTCCCGTACAACTTTGCCATTTAACATTTCGTCGAAACCCTTACGGTTAACCGTCTATAATGAATATCGTCTGTAACTTGCCGTCCGTGCTAGATAGCCGCCCAGGTGCCACAGGGAAGTTGTAGCCCCCGACCTCCCCTACAACTTTGCCATTTAACATTTCGTCGAAACCCTTACGGTTAACCGTCTATAATGAATATCGTCTGTAACTTGCCGCCCGTGCTAGATAGCCGCCCGGGTGCCACAGGAAAGTTGTAGCCCCCGACCTCCTCTACAAGATTGCCATTTAACATTTCGTCGAAACCCTTACGGTTAACCGTCTATAGCGAATATCGTCTGTAACTTGCCACCCGTGCTAGATAGCCGCCCGGGTGCCACAGGAAAGTTTTAGCCCCCGACCTCCCCTACAACTTTGCCATTTAACATTTCGTCGAAACCCTTACGGTTAACCGTCTATAGCGAATATCGTCTGTAACTTGCCACCCGTGCTAGATAGCCGCCCGGGTGCCACAGGAAAGTTGTAGCCCCCGACCTCCCCTTCAACTTTGCTATTTAACATTTCGTCGAAACACTTACGGTTAACCGTCTATAGTGAATATCGTCTGTAACTTGCCGCCCGTGCTAGATAGCCGCCCGGGTGCCACAGGAAAGTTGTAGCCCCCGACCACCCCTACAACTTTGCCATTTAACATTTCGTCGAAACCCTTCCGGTTAACCGTCTATAGCGAATATCGTCTGTAACTTGCCACCCGTGAAAGATAGCCGCCCGAGTTCCACAGGAAAGTTGTAGCCCCCGACCTCCCCTACAACTTTGCCATTTAACATTTCGTCGAAACCCTTACGGTTAACCGTCTATAGTGAATATCGTCTGTAACTTGCCGCCCGTGCTAGATAGCCACCCGGGTGCCACAACTTTGCCATTTAACATTTCGTCGAAACCCTTACGGTTAACCGTCTATAGCGAATATCGTCTGTAACTTGCCACCCGTGATAGATAGCCGCCCGAGTTCCACAGGAAAGTTGTAGCCCCCGACCTCCCCTACAACTTTGCCATTTAACATTTCGTCGAAACCCTTACGGTTAACCGTCTATAGTGAATATCGTCTGTAACTTGCCGCCCGTGCTTGATAGCCGCCCGGGTGCCACAGGAAAGTTGTAGCCCCCGACCTCCCCTACAACTTTGCCATTTAACATTTCGTCTAAACCCTTACGGTTAACCGTCTATAGTGAATATCGTCTGTAACTTGCCGCCCGTGCTAGATAGCCGCCCGGGTGCCACAGGAAAGTTGTAGCCCCCGACCTCCTCTACAACATTGCCATTTAACATTTCGTCGAAACCCTTACGGTTAACCGTCTATAGCGAATATCGTCTGTAACTTTCCACCCGTGCTAGATAGCCGCCCGGGTGCCACAGGAAAGTTGTAGCCCCCGACCTCCCCTACAACTTTGCCATTTAACATTTCGTCGAAACCCTTACGGTTAACCGTCTATAGCGAATATCGTCTGTAACTTGCCACCCGTGCTAGATAGCCGCCCGGGTGCCACGGCAAAGTTGTAGCCCCCGACCTGCCGTACAACTTTGCCATTTAACTTTTCGTCTAAACCCTTACGGTTAACCGTCTATAGTGAATATCGTCTGTAACTTGCCGCCCGTGCTAGATAGCCACCCGGGTGCCACAGGAAAGTTGTAGCCCCCGACCTCCCCTACAACTTTGCCATTTAACATTTCATCGAAACCCTTACGGTTAACCGTCTATAGCGAATATCGTCTGTAACTTGCCACCCGTGATAGATAGCCGCCCGAGTTCCACAGGAAAGTTGTAGCCCCCGACCTCCCCTACAACTTTGCCATTTAACATTTCGTCGAAACCCTTACGGTTAACCGTCTATAGTGAATATCGTCTGTAACTTGCCGCCCGTGCTTGATAGCCGCCCGGGTGCCACAGGAAAGTTGTAGCCCCCGACCTCCCCTACAACTTTGCCATTTAACATTTCGTCTAAACCCTTACGGTTAACCGTCTATAGTGAATATCGTCTGTAACTTGCCGCCCGTGCTAGATAGCCGCCCGGGTGCCACAGGAAAGTTGTAGCCCCCGACCTCCCCTACAACTTTGCCGTTTAACATTTCGTCGAAACCCTTACGGTTAACCGTCTATAGCGAATATCGTCTGTAACTTGCCACCCGTGCTAGATAGCCGCCCGGGTGCCACAGGAAAGTTGTAGCCCCCGACCTCCCCTACAACTTTGCCATTTAACATTTCGTCGAAACCCTTATGGTTAACCCTCTATAGTGAATAATTATTAATTTTGGACTGAAATACAAAGCCAAAGTTACCCTTCTTAACTCATGTGTTCCTGTTACAAACAGTTCATTTTCGAGTATGAAAAATTATTAATTTTGGACTGAAAAACAAAGCCAAACGTACCCTTCTTAACTCATGTGTTCCTATTACCAAAAGTTCGTTTTCGAGTGCGACAAATTATTAATTTTGGACTGAAATACAAAGCCAAAGGTACCCTTCTTAACTCATGTGTTCCTGTTACAAACAGTTCATTTTCGAGTACGAAAAATTATTAATTTTGGACTGAAATACAAAGCCAAAGTTACCCTTCTTAACTCATGTGTTCCTGTTACAAACAGTTCATTTTCGAGTATGAAAAATTATTAATTTTGGACTGAAAAACAAAGCCAAACGTACCCTTCTTAACTCATGTGTTCCTATTACCAAAAGTTCGTTTTCGAGTGCGACAAATTATTAATTTTGGACTGAAATACAAAGCCAAAGGTACCCTTCTTAACTCATGTGTTCCTGTTACAAACAGTTCATTTTCGAGTACGAAAAATTATTAATTTTGTACTGAAATACAAAGCCAAAGTTACCCTTCTTAACTCATGTGTTCCTGTTACAAACAGTTCATTTTCGAGTATGAAAAATTATTAATTTTGGACTGAAAAACAAAGCCAAACGTACCCTTCTTAACTCATGTGTTCCTATTACCAAAAGTTCGTTTTCGAGTGCGACAAATTATTAATTTTGGACTGAAATACAAAGCCAAAGGTACCCTTCTTAACTCATGTGTTCCTGTTACAAACAGTTCATTTTCGAGTACGAAAAATTATTAATTTTGTACTGAAATACAAAGCCAAAGTTACCCTTCTTAACTCATGTGTTCCTGTTACAAACAGTTCATTTTCGAGTATGAAAAATTATTAATTTTGGACTGAAAAACAAAGCCAAACGTACCCTTCTTAACTCATGTGTTCCTATTACCAAAAGTTCGTTTTCGAGTGCGACAAATTATTAATTTTGGACTGAAATACAAAGCCGAAGTTACCCTTCTTAACTCATGCGTTCCTGTTACAAACAGTTAATTTTCGAGTATGAAAAATGATTAATTTTGGACTGAAATACAAAGCCAAAGTTACCCTTCTTAACTCATGTGTTCCTGTTACAAACAGTTCATTTTCGAGTATGAAAAATTATTAATTTTGGACTGAAAAACAAAGCCAAACGTACCCTTCTTAACTCATGTGTTCCTATTACCAAAAGTTCGTTTTCGAGTGCGACAAATTATTAATTTTGGATTGAAATACAAAGCCAAAGTTACACTTCTTAACTCATGCGTTCCTGTTACAAACAGTTAATTTTCGAGTATGAAAAATGATTAATTTTGGACTCAAATACAAAGCCAAAGTTACCCTTCTTAACTCATGTGTTCCTGTTACAAACAGTTCATTTTCGAGTATGAAAAATTATTAATTTTGGACTGAAAAACAAAGCCAAACGTACCCTTCTTAACTCATGTGTTCCTATTACCAAAAGTTTGTTTTCGAGTGCGACAAATTATTAATTTTGGACTGAAATACAAAGCCAAAGGTACCCTTCTTAACTCATGTGTTCCTGTTACAAACAGTTCATTTTCGAGTACGAAAAATTATTAATTTTGTACTGAAATACAAAGCCAAAGTTACCCTTCTTAACTCATGTGTTCCTGTTACAAACAGTTCATTTTCGAGTATGAAAAATTATTAATTTTGGACTGAAAAACAAAGCCAAACGTACCCTTCTTAACACGGTTAACCGTCTATAGTGAATATCGTCTGTAACTTGCCGCCCGTGCTAGATAGCCGCCAGGGTGCCACGGCAAGGTTGTAGCCCCCGACCTCCCCTACAACTTTGCCATTTAACATTTCGTCGAAACCCTTACGGTTAACCGTCTATAGTGAATATCGTATGTAACTTGCCGCCCGTGCTAGATAGCCGCCCGGGTGCCACGGAAAAGTCGTAGCCCCCGACCTCCCCTACAACTTCGCCATTTAACATTTCGTCGAAACCCTTATGGTTAACCGTCTATAGTGAATATCGTCTGTAACTTGCCGCCTGTGCTAGATAGCCGCCCAGGTGCCACAGGAAAGTTGTAGCCCCCGACCTCCCCTACAACTTTGCTATTTAACATTTCGTCGAAACACTTACAGTTAACCGTCTATAGTGAATATCGTCTGTAACTTGCCGCCCGTGCTAGATAGCCGCCCGGGTGCCACAGGAAAGTTGTAGCCCCCGACCTCCCGTACAACTTTGCCATTTAACATTTCGTCGAAACCCTTACGGTTAACCGTCTATAATGAGTATCGTCTGTAACTTGCCGCCCGTGCTAGATAGCCGCCCAGGTGCCACAGGAAAGTTGTAGCCCCCGACCTCCCCTACAACTTTGCCATTTAACATTTCGTCGAAACCCTTACGGTTAACCGTCTATAGCGAATATCGTCTGTAACTTGCCACCCGTGCTAGATAGCCGCCCGGGTGCCACAGGAAAGTTGTAGCCCCCGGCCTCCCGTACAACTTTGCCATTTAACATTTCGTCGAAACCCTTACGGTTAACCGTCTATAATGAATATCGTCTGTAACTTGCCGCCCGTGCTAGATATCCGCCCTGGTGCCACACGGAAGTTGTAGCCCCCGACCTCCCCTACAACTTTGCCGTTTAACATTTCGTCGAAACCCTTACGGTTAACCGTCTATAGCGAATATCGTCTGTAACTTGCCGCCCGTGCTAGATAGCCGCCCGGGTGCCACAGGAAAGTTGTAGCCCCCGACCTCCCGTACAACTTTGCCATTTAACATTTCGTCGAAACCCTTACGGTTAACCGTCTATAATGAATATCGTCTGTAGCTTGCCGCCCGTGCTAGATAGCCGCCCAGGTGCCACAGGAAAGTTGTAGCCCCCGACCTCCCCTACAACTTTGCCATATAACATTTCGTCGAAACCCTTACTGTTAACCGTCTATAGCGAATATCGTCTGTAACTTGCCACCCGTGCTAGATAGCCGCCCGGGTGCCACAGGAAAGTTGTAGCCCCCGACCTCCTCTACAACATTGCCATTTAACATTTCGTCGAAACCCTTACGGTTAACCGTCTATAGCGAATATCGTCTGTAACTTGCCACCCGTGCTAGATAGCCGCCCGGGTGCCACAGGAAAGTTGTAGCCCCCGACCTCCCCTTCAACTTTGCCATTTAACATTTCGTCGAAACCCTTACGGTTAACCGTCTATAGTGAATATCGTCTGTAATTTTCCGCCCGTGCTAGATAGCCGCCCGGGTGCCACGGCAAAGTTGTAGCCCCCGACCTCCCGTACAACTTTGCCATTTAACATTTCGTCTAAACCCTTACGGTTAACCGTCTATAGTGAATATCGTCTGTAACTTGCCGCCCGTGCTAGAAAGCCGCCCGGGTGCCACAGGAAAGTTGTAGCCCCCGACCTCCCCTACAACTTTGCCATATAACATTTCGTCGAAACCCTTACTGTTAACCGTCTATAGCGAATATCGTCTGTAACTTGCCACCCGTGCTAGATAGCCGCCCGGGTACCACAGGAAAGTTGTAGCCCCCGACCTCCTCTACAACATTGCCATTTAACATTTCGTCGAAACCCTTACGGTTAACCGTCTATAGCGAATATCGTCTGTAACTTGCCACCCGTGCTAGATAGCCGCCCGGGTGCCACGGCAAAGTTGTAGCCCCCGACCTCCCGTACAACTTTGCCATTTAACATTTCGTCTAAACCCTTACGGTTAACCGTCTATAGTGAATATCGTCTGTAACTTGCTGCCCGTGCTAGATAGCCGCCCGGGTGCCACGGCAAAGTTGTAGCCCCCGACCTACCCTACAACTTTGCTGTTTAACATTTCGTCGAAACCCTTACGGTTAACGGTCTATAGTGAATATCGTCTGTAACTTGCCGCCCGTGCTAGATAGCCGCCCTGGTGCCACGGCAAAGTTGTAGTCCCCGACCTCCCATACAACTTTGCCATTTAACATTTCGTCGAAACCCTTACGGTTAACCGTCTATAATGAATATCGTCTGTAACTTGCCGCCCGTGCTAGATAGCCGCCCGGGTGCCACAGGAAAGTTGTAGCCCCCGACCTCCCCTACAACTTTGCCATTTAACATTTCGTCGAAACCCTTACGGTTAACCGTCTATAGCGAATATCGTCTGTAACTTGCCACCCGTGATAGATAGCCGCCCGAGTTCCACAGGAAAGTTGTAGCCCCCGACCTCCCCTACAACTTTGCCATTTAACATTTCGTCGAAACCCTTACGGTTAACCGTCTATAGTGAATATCGTCTGTAACTTGCCGCCCGTGCTTGATAGCCGCCCGGGTGCCACAGGAAAGTTGTAGCCCCCGACCTCCCCTACAACTTTGCCATTTAACATTTCGTCTAAACCCTTACGGTTAACCGTCTATAGTGAATATCGTCTGTAACTTGCCGCCCGTGCTAGATAGCCGCCCGGGTGCCACAGGAAACTTGTAGCCCCCGACCTCCCCTACAACTTTGCCATTTAACATTTCGTCGAAACCCTTACGGTTAACCGTCTATAGCGAATATCGTCTGTAACTTGCCACCCGTGCTAGATAGCCGCCCGGGTGCCACAGGAAAGTTGTAGCCCCCGACCTCCCGTACAACTTTGCCATTTAACATTTCGTCGAAACCCTTACGGTTAACCGTCTATAATGAATATCGTCTGTAACTTGCCGCCCGTGCTAGATAGCCGCCCAGGTGCCACAGGAAAGTTGTAGCCCCCGACCTCCCCTACAACTTTGCCATTTAACATTTCGTCGAAACCCTTACGGTTAACCGTCTATAGCGAATATCGTCTGTAACTTGCCACCCGTGCTAGATAGCCGCCCGGGTGCCACAGGAAAGTTGTAGCCCCCGACCTCCCGTACAACTTTGCCATTTAACATTTCGTCGAAACCCTTACGGTTAAGGAGCTACCCTCTTGCCCCTTTAGGGTTGTTTGCGTTTAACCCGATAGCCGACGTAGATAGTGACTCGCGTCGCATGGCAAAGTTGTTCCCCCCAACCCTCCGCACAATTTTGTAATTTAACTTTTCTTCCCAACCCTTACGGTTAAGGAGCTACCCTCTTGCCCCTTTAGGGTTGTTTGCGTTTAACCCGATAGCCGCCGTAGATAGGGACTCGCGTCTCATGGCAAAGTTGTTCCCCCAACCCCCCGCACAATATTGTAATTTAACTTTTCTTCCCAACCCTTACGGTTAAGGAGCTACCCTCTTGGCCGTTTAGGGTTGTATGCGTTTAACCCAACAGCCGCCGTAGATAGGGACTCGCGTCTCATGGCAAAGTTGTTCCCCCCAACCCTCCGCACAATTTTGTAATTTAACTTTTCTTCCCAACCCTTACGGTTAAGGAGCTACCGTCTTGGCCGTTTAGGGTTGTTTGCGTTTAACCCGATAGCCGCCGTAGATAGGGACTCGCGTCTCATGGCAAAGTTGTTCCCCCCAACCCCCCGCACAATTTTGTACTTTAACTTTTCTTCCCAACCCTTACGGTTAAGGAGCTACCCTCTTGCCCCTTTAGGGTTGTTTGCGTTTAACCCGATAGCCGCCGTAGATAGTGACTCGCGTCTCATGGCAAAGTTGTTCCCCCCAACCCTCCGCACAATTTTGTAATTTAACTTTTCTTCCCAACCCTTACGGTTAAGGAGCTACCGTCTTGGCCGTTTAGGGTTGTTTGCGTTTAACCCGATAGCCGCCGTAGATAGGGACTCGCGTCTCATGGCAAAGTTGTTCCCCCCAACCCCCCGCACAATTTTGTAATTTAACTTTTCTTCCCAACCCTTACGGTTAAGGAGCTACCCTCTTGCCCCTTTAGGGTTGTTTGCGTTTAACCCGATAGCCGCCGTAGATAGCGACTCGCGTCTCATGGCAAAGTTGTTCCCCCCTACACCCCGCACAATTTTGTAATTTAACTTTTCTTCCCAACCCTTACGGTTAAGGAGCTACCCTCTTGCCCCTTTAGGGTTGTTTGCGTTTAACCCGATAGCCGCCGTAGATAGCGACTCGCGTCTCATGGCAAAGTTGTTCCCCCCAACCCCCCGCACAATTTTGTACTTTAACTTTTCTTCCCAACCCTTACGGTTAAGGAGCTACCCTCTTGCCCCTTTAGGGTTGTTTGCGTTTAACCCGATAGCCGCCGTAGATAGTGACTCGCGTCTCATGGCAAAGTTGTTCCCCCCAACCCTCCGCACAATTTTGTAATTTAACTTTTCTTCCCAACCCTTACGGTTAAGGAGCTACCGTCTTGGCCGTTTAGGGTTGTTTGCGTTTAACCCGATAGCCGCCGTAGATAGGGACTCGCGTCTCATGGCAAAGTTGTTCCCCCCAACCCCCCGCACAATTTTGTAATTTAACTTTTCTTCCCAACTCTTACGGTTAAGGAGCTACCCTCTTGCCCCTTTAGGGTTGTTTGCGTTTAACCCGATAGCCGCCGTAGATAGCGACTCGCGTCTCATGGCAAAGTTGTTCCCCCCAACCCTCCGCACAATTTTGTAATTTAACTTTTCTTCCCAACCCTTACGGTTAAGGAGCTACCCTCTTGCCCCTTTAGGGTTGTTTGCGTTTAACCCGATAGCCGACGTAGATAGTGACTCGCGTCGCATGGCAAAGTTGTTCCCCCCAACCCTCCGCACAATTTTGTAATTTAACTTTTCTTCCCAACCCTTACGGTTAAGGAGCTACCCTCTTGCCCCTTTAGGGTTGTTTGCGTTTAACCCGATAGCCGCCGTAGATAGCGACTCGCGTCTCATGGTAAAGTTGTTCCCCCCAACCCTCCGCACAATTTTGTAATTTAACTTTTCTTCCCAACCCTTACGGTTAAGGAGCTACCGTCTTGGCCGTTTAGGGTTGTTTGCGTTTAACCCGATAGCCGCCGTAGATAGCGACTCGCGTCTCATGGCAAAGTTGTTCCCCCCAACCCCCCGCACAATTTTGTACTTTAACTTTTCTTCCCAACCCTTACGGTTAAGGAGCTACCGTCTTGGCCGTTTAGGGTTGTTTGCGTTTAACCCGATAGCCGCCGTAGATAGTGACTCGCGTCTCATGGCAAAGTTGTTCCCCCCAACCCTCCGCACAATTTTGTAATTTAACTTTTCTTCCCAACCCTTACGGTTAAGGAGCTACCGTCTTGGCCGTTTAGGGTTGTTTGCGTTTAACCCGATAGCCGCCGTAGATAGGGACTCGCGTCTCATGGCAAAGTTGTTCCCCCCAACCCCCCGCACAATTTTGTAATTTAACTTTTCTTCCCAACTCTTACGGTTAAGGAGCTACCCTCTTGCCCCTTTAGGGTTGTTTGCGTTTAACCCGATAGCCGCCGTAGATAGCGACTCGCGTCTCATGGCAAAGTTGTTCCCCCCAACCCTCCGCACAATTTTGTAATTTAACTTTTCTTCCCAACCCTTACGGTTAAGGAGCTACCCTCTTGCCCCTTTAGGGTTGTTTGCGTTTAACCCGATAGCCGACGTAGATAGTGACTCGCGTCGCATGGCAAAGTTGTTCCCCCCAACCCTCCGCACAATTTTGTAATTTAACTTTTCTTCCCAACCCTTACGGTTAAGGAGCTACCCTCTTGCCCCTTTAGGGTTGTTTGCGTTTAACCCGATAGCCGCCGTAGATAGTGACTCGCGTCTCATGGTAAAGTTGTTCCCCCCAACCCTCCGCACAATTTTGTAATTTAACTTTTCTTCCCAACCCTTACGGTTAAGGAGCTACCGTCTTGGCCGTTTAGGGTTGTTTGCGTTTAACCCGATAGCCGCCGTAGATAGGGACTCGCGTCTCATGGCAAAGTTGTTCCCCCCAACCCCCCGCACAATTTTGTAATTTAACTTTTCTTCCCAACCCTTACGGTTAAGGAGCTACCCTCTTGCCCCTTTAGGGTTGTTTGCGTTTAACCCGATAGCCGCCGTAGATAGCGACTCGCGTCTCATGGCAAAGTTGTTCCCCCCTACACCCCGCACAATTTTGTAATTTAACTTTTCTTCCCAACCCTTACGGTTAAGGAGCTACCCTCTTGCCCCTTTAGGGTTGTTTGCGTTTAACCCGATAGCCGCCGTAGATAGCGACTCGCGTCTCATGGCAAAGTTGTTCCCCCCAACCCCCCGCACAATTTTGTACTTTAACTTTTCTTCCCAACCCTTACGGTTAAGGAGCTACCCTCTTGCCCCTTTAGGGTTGTTTGCGTTTAACCCGATAGCCGCCGTAGATAGTGACTCGCGTCTCATGGCAAAGTTGTTCCCCCCAACCCTCCGCACAATTTTGTAATTTAACTTTTCTTCCCAACCCTTACGGTTAAGGAGCTACCGTCTTGGCCGTTTAGGGTTGTTTGCGTTTAACCCGATAGCCGCCGTAGATAGGGACTCGCGTCTCATGGCAAAGTTGTTCCCCCCAACCCCCCGCACAATTTTATAATTTAACTTTTCTTCCCAACCCTTACGGTTAAGGAGCTACCCTCTTGCCCCTTTAGGGTTGTTTGCGTTTAACCCGATAGCCGCCGTAGATAGCGACTCGCGTCTCATGGCAAAGTTGTTCCCCCCAACCCCCCGCACAATTTTGTAATTTAACTTTTCTTCCCAACCCTTACGGTTAAGGAGCTACCCTCTTGCCCCTTTAGGGTTGTTTGCGTTTAACCCGATAGCCGCCGTAGATAGCGACTCGCGTCTCATGGCAAAGTTGTTCCCCCCAACCCTCCGCACAATTTTGTAATTTAACTTTTCTTCCCAACCCTTACGGTTAAGGAACTACCCTCTTGTCCCTTTAGGGTTGTTTGCGTTTAACCCGATAGCCGCCGTAGATAGTGACTCGCGTCTCATGGCAAAGTTGTTCCCCCCAACCCACCGTACAATTTTTTAATTTAACTTTTCTTCCCAACCCTTACGGTTAAGGAGCTACCCTCTTGCCCCTTTAGGGTTGTTTGCGTTTAACCCGACAGCCGCCGTAGATAGGGACTCGCGTCTCAAGGCAAAGTTGTTCCCCCCAGCACCCCGCACAATTTTGTAATTTAACTTTTCTTCCCAACCCTTACGGTTAAGGAGCTACCCTCTTGCCCCTTTAGGGTTGTTTGCGTTTAACCCGACAGCCGCCATAGATAGGGACTCGCGTCTCATGGCAAAGTTGGTCCCCCCAACCCCCCGCACAATTTTGTAATTTAACTTTTCTTCCCAACCCTTACGGTTAAGGAGCTACCCTCTTGGCCCTTTAGGGTTGTTTGCGTTTAACCCGATGGCCGCCATAGATAGGGACTCGCGTCTCATGGGAAAGTTGTTCCGCCCCACCCCCCGCACAATTTTGTAATTTAACTTTTCTTCCCAACCCTTACGGTTAAGGAGCTACCCTCTTGGCCGTTTAGGGTTGTTTGCGTTTAACCCGATAGCCGCCATAGATAGGGACTCGCGTCTCATGGGAAAGTTGTTGCACCCCACCCCCCGCACAATTTTGTAATTTAACTTTTCTTCCCAACCCTTACGGTTAAGGAGCTACCCTCTTGGCCGTTTAGGGTTGTTTGCGTTTATCCCGATAGCCGCCATAGATAGTCACTCGCGTCTCATGGGAAAGTTGTTCCCCCCAACCCCCCGCAGAATTTTGTAATTTAACTTTTCTTCCCAACCCTTACGGTTAAGGAGCTACCCTCTTGGTTGTTTAGGGTTGTTTGCGTTTAACCCGATAGCCGCCATAGATAGGGACTCACGTCTCATGGCAAAGTTGGTCCCCCCAACCCCCCGCACAATTTTGTAATTTAACTTTTCTTCCCAACCCTTACGGTTAAGGAGCTACCTTCTTGGTCGTTTAGGGTTATTTGCGTTTAACCCGATAGCCGCCATAGATAGGGACTCGCGTCTCATAGGAAAGTTGTTTCACCCCACCCCCCGCACAATTTTGTAATTTAACTTTTCTTCCCAACCCTTACGGTTAAGGAGCTACCCTCTTGGCCGTTTAGGGTTGTTTGCGTTTAACCCGATAGCCGCCATAGATAGGAACTGGCGTCAAATGGCAAAGTTGCTCCCCTCACCTCCCCGCACAATTTTGTAGTTTAACTTTTCTTCCCAACCCTTACGGTTAAGGAGCTACCCTCTTGGCCTTTTAGGGTTGTTTGCGTTTAACCCGATGGCCGCCATAGATAGGGACTCGCGTCTCATGGGAAAGTTGTTCCGCCCCACCCCCCGCACAATTTTGTAATTTAACTTTTCTTCCCAACCCTTACGGTTAAGGAGCTACCCTCTTGGTTGTTTAGGGTTGTTTGCGTTTAACCCGATAGCCGCCATAGATAGGGACTCGCGTCTCATGGCAAAGTTGTTTCCCCCAACCCCCCGCACAATTTTGTAATTTAACTTTTCTTCCCAACCCTTACGGTTAAGGAGCTACCCTCTTGGCCGTTTAGGGTTGTTTGCGTTTAACCCGATAGCCGCCATAGATAGGAACTGGCGTCAAATGGCAAAGTTGCTCCCCTCACCTCCCCGCACAATTTTGTAGTTTAACTTTTCTTCCCAACCCTTACGGTTAAGGAGCTACCCTCTTGGCCTTTTAGGGTTGTTTGCGTTTAACCCGATGGCCGCCATAGGTAGGGACTCGCGTCTCATGGGAAAGTTGTTCCGCCCCACCCCCCGCACAATTTTGTAATTTAACTTTTCTTCCCAACCCTTACGGTTAAGGAGCTACCCTCTTGGTTGTTTAGGGTTGTTTGCGTTTAACCCGATAGCCGCCGTAGATAGCGACTCGCGTCTCATGGCAAAGTTGTTCCCCCCTACACCCCGCACAATTTTGTAATTTAACTTTTCT
>OY720428.1:0-15907 GCA_963082815.1 Melanotus villosus
ATTTTAATAGCTTATTTAGAGCATAATATTGAAGATATTAAGGAGACATTTTTGTCTTAAAGTATTTATAAAAATCTAGTTTTATTTTTACAATGAAAATGTAATGTTTTTTTAAACTATATAAATAGAAATATTAACGGAGTTTCACCGCTAAAGAAAAAAGTTAGAAGCTTTATCTTGGATTTCATATTTCTTTAATTGGAGATTAATTTCATTGATATCATTAACAGTGATATACCTCTATTTTGGTTTCAATTAAAAATAAGGATGAATTGGTATCATCAAATTGTTAGGTCGAAACTAATTGCAAATTTTGCTTCTTATTTAAGATAAATTGATTTTTCAATAATTTTTAAGTGCAAGTTAAATGTTGTTTTTTAACTATTATCCTAATAAGCTCAATTTAGGGCTCCTTGCTTTCATTCGTGGTAAAGTCCTAATAGAAGAATAATTAGAAATACTGTTGCTACAAAAGAGAAATTGGTTAAGTTGGCGATTTTTATGGTGATTGTAAGGGGTAATAGTAAAGTAATTTCTACATCGAAGATTAAGAAAATTACTGCGATTAGAAAGAATTGTAAGGAGAATGGGATTCGTGCAGATGACTTGGGATCAAATCCGCACTCGAATGGTGATCTTTTTTCTCGGTCTATAAAGGTTTTTTTGGAAATGACGTTAGCTAAAATTATTACAACTAATCTGATAATAAATATTAGTAGTGAAATTGTTATTGTTACAAGAATTATTTATACTAATTTTAATTAGGTCTTTTAATTGGAAGTTAAAAATAATTTTTATACTATATAAATATCTACCTCATCAGTAGATAGAAATATAAAGGAATAATCATACTACGTCAACGAAGTGTCAATATCATGCTGCTGCTTCAAACCCGAAATGATGGGTAGGTGAAAAATGGTTAAGAGTTTGTCGAAAAAGGCATACTCTTAAAAAGATTGTTCCAATAATAACATGAAGTCCGTGGAATCCTGTTGCTATAAAAAATGTTGATCCATAAACTGAATCAGCAATTGTGAAGGGAGATTCAAGATATTCGTAAGCCTGTAAAGCTGTAAAGTATAAACCTAGTGTTACGGTTAATCTTAATCTATAAATTGCTTGCTTGTAATCATTTTCTATTAGACTATGGTGGGCCCATGTTACTGTGATTCCTGATGAAATAAGAATTAGGGTGTTAAGTAATGGGATTTGAATTGGGTTAAAGGTTTGAATTCTCTTAGGTGGTCAAATTATTCCTAGTTCAATTGACGGTGCTAAACTTCTGTGAAAGAAGGCTCAGAAGAATGAAACAAAGAAAAGTACTTCTGATGTAATAAATAAAATTATTCCTCATCGTAGTCCTAAAGCTACTGGTGTTGTGTGGAGTCCTTGGAATGTACCTTCTCGGGTGATATCTCGTCATCATTGGTATATCACTAAAAGGGTATTTATTGATCCAAGGAGAAGTAAAGTGTTGTCGTATAGGTGGAATCATTTGATTATTCCTATTATTATTGTTATTGCTCCAAAGGCTCCCAAGATAGGCCATGGTCTTACTTCGACTAAGTGAAATGGGTGGTTTTTGTGTCTTCTCATTAGTTAACTTCTCTTGAGTAAAGAGTTCTTAGAATAGAAAATACATATGATTGAATTACTGCAACTGCAGATTCTAGGATTAGAAGAAGTAGTTGGGTGATAATTAGTAGGTTAATTATAATGAGGGATATTTTGTTACCAGTGTTACCTAATAGTGTTAATAGTAAGTGCCCTGCAATTATATTAGCTGTTAATCGGATGGCTAGGGTTCCCGGGCGGATAATATTTCTGATTGTTTCAATGCATACTATAAATGGTATAAGAACAGGTGGGGTTCCTTGGGGGACCAGGTGAGCAAATATGTGTATTGTGTTGTTTATTCATCCATAGATTATAAATCTTGTTCATAATGGTAGAGCTAAAGAAAGGGTCAATGTTAAGTGTCTTGTTCTTGAGAAGATATAGGGGAATAATCTTAGAAAGTTATTAAATAAAATTATTGAAAATAGGGAGATAAAAATTAATGTTCTTCCTTTTATTTTATTGATTTTTAGAAGAATTTTAAATTCTTTATGGAGTGTAGATGTAATTTTAATTCATATAAAATTAATTCGTGATGGGATTAATCAAAATATTCTTGGCAAGAAGAAGATTCTTAATAGAGTTCTTGTTCAGTTTAGGGATAGGTTTGTTCTTGTAGCTGGGTCAAATGTTGAGAATAGATTTGTTATCATTTTCAGTTGATAGTTTTGGTCTTAGGAGTTTTTTTAATTGTTTTATTGTTGTATATGAATGAGAAATAATTTAATGAATTAAGGATTATGAATGTTATGATAAAAAGAATAAATAGGTTGATTCAGCTTAATGGTGCTATTTGTGGAATTAAAAATTATTAATTTATTTAATTATTTTAGTTTGACAAGCTAATGTTATTCTATTAACTAAATTTTTCATTAGAAATAGGTGCTATTCTATTATGAGGTGGTTTAAGAGACCAGTACTTGCTTTCAGTCATCTAATGAGTATGATTTTACTCAGTTAATAAATCTTTTGGGGGATACTCTTTCTAACACAATTGGTATAAATCTATGGTTAGTTCCGCAGATTTCTGAGCATTGACCAAAAAAGATTCCGGGTCGGTTAAGGAAAAATGTTGTTTGATTTAAACGTCCTGGGGATGCATCAATTTTAACTCCTGCTGCTGGGATTGTTCATGAGTGAATAACATCTGTTGATGACACTATTATTCGGATTTGGGATTTGAATGGAAGAGGTAATCGATTATCTACATCTAGAAGTCGGAAGTTGAAATCTTTTATTTCTCTTTGGGGAATTATGTAGGAGTCGAATTCAATTGTTTTAAAGTCTGATAATTCGTATGATCAGTACCATTGGTGACCAATTGATTTGATTGAGATAAGAGGATTATTAATTTCGTCTAATAGATAAAGAAGCCGAAGAGACGGGAGGGCAATAAAAATTAAGGTTACTGCTGGAGCAACTGTTCATACAAGTTCAATTGTTTGTCCTTCAAGTAGGAATCGGTTAATAAATTTATTTGTAAACAGTATTGCTATAATGTATCTGACAATTAATGTAATTATTAGTAAAATTATTATAGCGTGATCGTGGAAGAATGTTAGTTGTTCTATAAGAGGGGAAGCTCTATCTTGAACATTTACGTTAAGTCAAGTTGCCATTAGCTTCTAAAAAAAGCTTTGCTTTATATATGGATCTTAAATCCATTGCACTAATCTGCCATATTAGATAAATTAGTTTGTTAGTATCGGTAATTCAGAGTATCTATGTTCTGCTGGTGGAAGTTTTTGAAATCATTCAATTGACGAGGTTATTTGGTTGGAGAAAACATTTTTTCGCAGAGATGTTATTCTTTCTCACAGAATGAAAATAAAGAATAGAATTCTAACGGTTGAAATTAGTGATCCTACGGATGATACGAGGTTCCATGATAGGTATGCATCTGGGTAATCGGAGTATCGCCGAGGCATTCCTCTTAGTCCAAGGAAGTGCTGGGGGAAGAATGTTATGTTAACTCCGATAAATATAGTAAAGAATTGGATTTTTAGAAGTTTATTGTTTAGGGAGAATCCTGTGAAAAGCGGGTATCAATGAATTAGTCCAGCTATAATTGCGAAAACAGCCCCTATTGATAAAACATAGTGAAAGTGGGCTACTACATAATATGTGTCATGTAAAATGATATCAATTGATGAGTTGGCTAGAACAACCCCTGTCAATCCCCCTACTGTGAAAAGGAAAATGAATCCGAGAGCTCAAAGTATTTGAGGGGAGTAATTAATTTGTGTTCCGTGAAGTGTAGCTAATCATCTAAAAATTTTGATTCCTGTTGGAACAGCAATAATTATTGTAGCTGAAGTAAAGTAAGCTCGTGTATCTACATCTATCCCTACAGTGAATATGTGGTGGGCTCATACTACAAATCCAAGTAGTCCAATTGCTATTATGGCATAAATTATACCAATTGATCCAAATGTTTCTTTTTTCCCTCTTTCTTGGCTAACAATATGAGAGATTATTCCAAATCCTGGAAGGATTAGAATGTAAACTTCCGGGTGTCCAAAGAATCAGAATAAATGTTGGTAAAGAATTGGGTCTCCTCCTCCTGCAGGGTCAAAGAATGATGTGTTTAGGTTTCGGTCGGTTAAAAGTATTGTAATTGCTCCCGCTAGTACTGGGAGGGATAGAAGAAGTAAAAGAGCAGTTAATGCAACTGCCCATACAAATAGAGGTATCCGGTCAAATGTTATTCCTGTTGATCGTATATTAATTACTGTTGAAATAAAATTTACTGCTCCTAGAATAGAAGAGATTCCTGCTAAGTGAAGACTAAAGATTGCTAAATCAACAGAAGACCCTCTGTGTGCAATATTAGATGAGAGGGGTGGGTAAACAGTTCATCCTGTTCCTGCTCCATTTTCTACAATTCTTCTTATTAGAAGAAGTCTTAGTGATGGGGGAAGCAATCAGAATCTTATGTTGTTTATTCGTGGGAATGCTATATCTGGTGCCCCGAGTATTAGAGGGACTAATCAGTTTCCGAATCCCCCAATTATGATTGGTATTACTATGAAGAAAATTATAATGAAAGCGTGAGCTGTAACAATAACGTTGTAGATTTGATCATTACCAATCAGAGAACCTGGGTTTCCTAATTCTGCTCGGATTAGTAGTCTTAAGGAGGTACCTAGTATTCCGGCTCATGCACCAAAAATAAAATAAAGGGTTCCAATGTCTTTATGATTTGTTGAAAATAGTCATTTGTTTAGTAGGATGGCCGAGTTTAGGCGATAAATTGTAAATTTATTTACGGAAATTAGTTTCCTTCTGCTAGGTCTTATAGTCAAATTATGATTTTAAATTGCAAGTTTAAAGGTGAGTTAGCTCTAAGGCTTAAAGGGGGGGGGCCTATGTTGGCAACTTTGAAGGTTACTAGTTTAGTTTAACTTAAATCCTTTAAGTTATAGAATATTAAAAATTACTGTTACAATGATTAATCTTGTAATTGTGAAAAAATTTATTATTGAAATTGAAAATTTGTTGAATATTGATGTTTCTACTAATATGTTTCAGTTTTGTTCATTAATGTTTATTAGTAAAGTTGATAGTGTAATTCGTATGTATATGTAAATTGTGATTAGGGTTAGGATAATTATTGTAGTTGGTAAAAATAATAGTTCGTTTTGGATTAAGGCTTGAATTGTTAGTCATTTTGGTAAAAATCCTAGGAAAGGGGGGATACCTCTTAGAGACAGGAAATTTAGGATAAAAAATATTTTAGTTATGACTCTTGTATTTATTGATTGGAAAAGTTGCCTGAGGTAGAAGATTTTATATGTTTTTAGAATTAGTACAATATTGATAGAGATAATAGTGTAGACTAAAAAGTAGTATAGTCAGATTGTTTCTATAATTATTATTGTTCTTATTATTCATCCTATATGATTAATTGATGAATAGGCTAGAATTTTTCGAATACTAACTTGTCTTACACCTATGATTCCTCTAATAATTATAGAGGCTAAAATAACTATTGTTGTAAATGTTATAAATGCTATGTTGTATATTAACAAAACTATTGGGGCGATTTTTTGTCATGTTATTACTAATAGGCAATTTATTCAGTCTAGGCCTTCTATAACTTCAGGAAATCAAAAATGGAACGGGGCTATTCCTATTTTTGTTAATAATCTTGAATTTATTATTATAAGCGTTATTGACTGTAAATTTACGTTTGTTGTTATTCTTAATTTATTTATTAGGATGATTACTGAGAGTAGAATGATTGTTGATGCGATTGATTGAACTATAAAGTATTTGATTGACGATTCTGCTGATAATATATTTTTTTGTTTGTGTATAAGTGGGATAATTGATAGAAGATTAATTTCTAGTCCAAGCCATATTCCTAGTCATGAATAAGATGAAATTGAGATTAATGTTCTTATTATAATGGTTGATAGGAAGAGTATTTTGTAAGCTTTAATTATTAAAAAGAAAAGGGTTACTTTATATTTGGGGTATGAACCCAAAAGCTTAGGCTTAGCTTATCTTTTTATATTTTAGTATAAGACGTATAAAAGTTTTTGATACTTTAGGAGGTAGCTTAATTCTACCATATATAACGAAGGTAAATAATTACGTGATTTATTCTATCAAAATAACCCTTTATTCTCAGGCACTTCATTGTGTTTTTTTGATGTAAAAAAAAATAATTAGTTTTAATTTTTGTTTATTACCTTATTTAATTAATGTTGATTTTTTTTAGTTTATAGTGTTTTTTTTTGTGAAAAATGCAATTTGGGCCGACTTTTCCGGGAGTACTATTTGGAGTTCTTCAGTTTCAATCGTTGTGAAACAGGCAAAAAGAGTAAAAATTTTTGTCTAAATTGTGGTCCTTAATAAAATTATATTAGTACATATAACTAATTTTAATATTATATACTATCTACTATTGCTTTATATATATATTTATATACAATTGTTTAATTTAATATATTAATAAATTTATAATAAATACATATTCTATATATTAACAATTAATAAATAAAAGTTAGAACAATCCTATACATCTATACTTAATATATGATTTTAATTTTATAATAAGATAAAGAGAGAAAAAGTACAATTATATATATATATATCAGTGATTTATAAATATATAATCATTGTATATTACAATAAAAGGTTCAATTATTGTTTAATATAAATGTAGGAAAATATCCTAATTATTGTTTATTATATATATATAAGAATTTAATTTAAAATTAATCATTAATTTCTATAATTAGTTCGTATTTGTTGAATAAGACAATTAATTATTATTATTAAAATATTAAATTAAAAACTTATTTATTATTAATAATATAAATTATTATATAGAAATTTTTGTTTTTAATAAAAAAAAAAAAACCCTCTTTCTCCTTACTTAATATACAACACTTTAAGATTTAAAATTCTATAGACTACTATAAAAATATTGAAATTTTATGAAAATATTATATAATAGGTTTGTTTTGTTGTTTAAAAACAAAAATTTATATTTATAACTAGTTTTATTTAACTTTAGTATTCACTTGTTAATAATTATTTAATTTTATATAAAATTAATTATTGAGTTAAACTTGTTAGGTTTCACATTATTTTTCTTTCTATTTTATTTTATGTGAATTAATTAATAACAGTAATTTAGTAGTTGGCTGGGCGTTGTGGCTGAGAAAATTTACTTAGGGGTAAGTAAAGTTTATTTATTTTATAATGAACATTATTTTTGTAATGTTCATAGGAATTGTATAGGATTTTCTAACTAGGGGTATGTTGGAAGTTTCTATGCAATTCTATATTTTGTGGGAGGAATATCGTGTTAAATTTGATTTTATATACTAACCTAGTTTATAAGTTTATTTTATTTTTTTTGTGTAATTAAAAAATTTAAAATTATTTTTTTGTCTTAGCTTTAAAAGTTTTATTCTAGCTTAGGATTTAGGTTTATTTTTTTTTTACATGCAAAATTAATTTGGTTTAAATAACTTGTTAAGCAGTTTTTTATTTTAAGTATAAATTTACTTTGGACTTAGGAATAAATATAAGTTTTAATGAAATTTGTGCCAGCAATTGCGGTTATACAAATAGTGCAATCTAAATTTTTTGGTTAATAATTAATTGATATTAGTTAAAGTTTAATATTAGATTTATTGGGTGGAATTTTATATTTAATAAAAATTTTTTCTTTGATTATGAGGTTATTAAAATTTTCTTTAAACTAGGATTAGATACCCTATTATTTAAATTGTAAATTCTTGTACCTGATTATTAATAGTTTATTTTCTTAAAAGTTAAAGATTTTGGCGGTATTTTAGTCCATTCAGAGGAACCTGTCCTGTAATTGATAATCCACGATTTAATTTACTTGTTTTTTTAGTTTGTATATCGTCGTGGTTTGAATATTTTATAAGAATTATAATATTCAATAAATATTAATTTATTTTATATCAGATCAAGGTGCAGCTTATGAATAAGAAGAGATGGGTTACAATAAATTTATTTTTGGTTTATAAACTTAAATGTTTGTAATAATTTGGATTTGAATGTAATATTTTTAAATTTATAGATGTGATTTTGGCTCTAAAATATGCACATATTGCCCGTCGCTCTCGTTTAATACGAGATAAGTCGTAACAAAGTAGATGTACTGGAAAGTGTATCTAGAAAGATCAAATTATAGCTTATTAGAAAGTTTTTTATTTACATTAAAAAGTTCATTGTGCAATTCAATGTTATTTGATTAAATATTTTATTATTAAGTTTAGGTTTTGAAATTATTCTTTATTTTATTAATTTTTTTGAACAAACAATTTTTATTATAGTATATTAGTAAAGTGGTTGAAATTTTGAATTAGTTAATATTTTTATTAAAGAAAAATTAATTTTTTGTACCTTGTGTATCAGGGTTGATTTATTATAATTTATATATATGTATTTCCCGAATTAAGAAGAGCTATTTAAATATTAATTTAATTGTTTCATAAATTTTTATAATATTTTTATAGTAATGAAACGTTATTCGTTTCTTAATATATCTGGTTTTTTAAGAAAAGAATTTAATTCTATTATTTTTTACTAAAGATTAATTTTTTAATTTTTATGTTTTAATATTAAATATTTTTTGGGATGAGCTTAAAAATATAATACTAAAAATAATTGTAGTTTGCTTAATTAGTATAATTAGAATTGTTAAACTTTAGAATAATTTTATAGTTATTTTTGCTTATATTTTATTTTTATTTGTTTTAGTTTTTATATTAAAATTTATTTTTAAATTTTTTAAAATTAGTGATATTGATTAAATTAGTAAATTTGGATTGTATATTTAATTAGAATTGTTAGGTTGTTAAAAGGAATTCGGCAAAATTGTTTTTCGCCTGTTTAATAAAAACATGTCTTTTTGATTATAATTTAAGGTTTGACCTGCTCAATGAATTATTAAATTGCCGCGGTATCTTGACCGTGCAAAGGTAGCATAATAATTAGTTTTTTTATTGAAAGCTGGAATGAATGGTTGGACGAGAGAACTGCTGTCTCTTTTCAATTTTATTTTTAATTTAACTTTTAAGTTAAAAGGCTTAAATTTTTTTTAAAGACGAGAAGACCCTATAGAGTTTTACATTCTTTAATTTATTTTCTTTTTGGTATTTTAATGTTTTATAATTTAAGGTTTGTTTGGTTGGGGTGACCAGAAGATAAAATAAACTCTTCTTTTTTAATCATTGATTTTTGAATTAATAATCTAGATTTTCTAAATTTAATATAAATTACCTTAGGGATAACAGCGTAATTTCTTTTTAGAGTTCTTATTGAAAAAGAAGTTTGCGACCTCGATGTTGGATTAAAATTAATTTTTGGTGCAAAAGCTTTAAAATTAAGTCTGTTCGACTTTTGAAATTTTACATGATCTGAGTTTAAACCGGTGTGAGCCAGGTTGGTTTCTATCTTAATATAGTTAAAATATTTTAGTACGAAAGGACCAAATATTTAATATACATTATTTAATTTTTGAATATTATTGTTACTTTGGCAGATTAGTGCAATTGATTTAGAATCTTTAAATGTAAATTTTTACAGGTAATATTTGTTTATTTTTGATTATTTTTTGATATTTTTTAGTTTAATTATTTTGGTAGTTTGTGTTTTAGTAGGGGTAGCTTTTTTGACTTTGCTTGAACGTAAAGTTTTGGGGTATATTCAGATTCGAAAAGGACCTAATAAGGTTGGATTTATAGGTATCCCTCAACCTTTTAGAGATGCAATTAAACTTTTTAGTAAGGAGCAAGCTAATCCTATTATGTCTAATTATTGGTCTTACTATTTTTCTCCTGTTTTTAATTTATTTTTGTCATTAGTTTTATGAATTTGTATCCCTTTCTTTACTTTGTTTTTACATTTTAATTTAGGTATATTATTTTTTTTGTGTTGTTCTAGTCTTAGAGTTTACACAATTATAATGGCTGGGTGATCTTCTAACTCTAATTATTCTTTATTAGGAGGGCTTCGTTGTGTTGCTCAAACTATTTCTTATGAGGTTAGTCTTGCTTTAATTTTACTTTCTTTTTTAGTTCTTATTTCTAGTCTAAGAATTTTTGATTTGGTTTTTAATCAACGGTATATTTGGTTTTTTTTTGTTGGCATTCCTCTTGGAATAGTTTGATTTGTTTCAAGGTTGGCAGAGACAAATCGGACTCCTTTTGATTTTGCTGAAGGGGAATCTGAACTTGTTTCAGGGTTTAATATTGAATATAGAAGAGGGGGGTTTGCTTTAATTTTCTTAGCTGAGTATGCAAATATTCTTTTTATAAGAATATTTTTTTCTTTATTATTTTTAGGGGGTGATTTAATTAGTTGATTATTTTTCATAAAATTAGTATTTATTTCTTTTATTTTTATTTGGGCTCGAGGGACATTACCTCGTTTCCGGTATGACAAACTAATGTATTTATCTTGAAAGAGGTTTTTACCTGTTTCATTAAATTATTTGTTTTGTTATTTTGGGTTAAAATTATTTATTTTTTCTCTTGTTATTTAGTTAATTAAATTTAGTACAAGTTAATAGGAAGGTACTATTCCTTTTTTATATTTTCAAAATATACACTTATAGCAAGTTCATTAACTATCTTTTGAATAAAATATTATCTCATATTTTTGATCTTATGTATAATGTTGGAAAATATATAAAGTAAGATACTGTTAAAATTTGCCCTGTTAAAATGTAGGGATCTTCTACTGGTCGTGCTCCAATTCATGTTAATAGAGTAGTGATTGATAAAAATCTTCAAAATAGAATTTTATTAATTGGGTAGAATTGAGTTCTTTGTATTTTTTTTTTGAACATTGGTATAATAATTAAGATTACAATTGATATAAATAGAGCAATTACTCCTCCTAGTTTGTTGGGGATTGATCGTAAGATAGCATACGCAAATAAGAAGTATCATTCGGGTTGAATGTGAATAGGGGTTACTAAAGGGTTAGCTGGGGTGAAATTATCTGGATCTCCTAATATATAAGGGTTATAAAGAGTTAGAATTACTAGTGCTATTAATGTTAAATTAAACCCTAAAAGATCTTTAAAAGTAAAGTAAGGATGAAATGGGATTTTATCAATATTTCTATTTGTGCCTAAGGGGTTATTAGACCCTGTTTGGTGAAGGAAAATTAAATGAATTATTGATAGGGCAAGAACTACGAATGGTAGTAGGAAGTGAAGTGTAAAGAATCGAGTTAATGTTGCATTATCTACTGCGAATCCTCCTCATAATCATTGGACGATAGTGGTTCCTAGGTAAGGGATAGCTGATAGTAAATTTGTGATTACTGTTGCCCCTCAGAATGATATTTGACCCCAAGGAAGAACGTATCCAAGGAATGCTGTCCCTATAACTACTAGTAAAATAATTACTCCTACTGTTCATGTTTCGTGGTATATAAATGAGCCGTAGTATAGTCCTCGTCCAATATGTAAGTAGATGCAAATAAAAAAAAATGATGCTCCATTTGCGTGTAATGTTCGTAGTAATCATCCGTTGTTAACATCACGACAAATATGAGTTACGCTATTAAATGCTAATGAAATATCCGGGCAGTAGTGTATAGCTAAAAATACGCCTGTAATGATTTGTATGATTAAGCATATCCCTAGGAGAGAACCAAAGTTTCATCATGCTGAAATATTAGACGGGGAGGGGAGATCTACAAGTGCATTATTTATAATTTTTAGTAGGGGGTGAGTTTTTATAATTTTCATTAAAATTTTTGTCGTAATGGTCCGTAAGTAATATTAGTGATTTTTACTACAGCAATTAAAGTTACTAGAAGGTAAATGATTAGAGTAATTATAATTCAATTGGCTGGTAAATTAATGTATTTATTTAATGAGAGTTGGTATATAGATGAGTTTCTTATTATTGCTGTATCTATATTAAGGGAAATTTGGTAGGATAGAAATGAATCAATTATTTGGATTGAAATGGTTGTAGTTATTATAATTATTATTGTAATTATAAGTTTATTTGAATAGAGAAATTTTTCATTTGATGCTACACTTGTTATATAGATGAATAAAACTAGTATCCCTCCAATTATAATTATGAATAAGATATAGGAGAATCAGAAATTATGAGAGATTATACCTGTTATTATTGAAATCAAGATAGCTTGGGTTATTAAAGTGAATCCTATAGATAAAGGGTGAGATAAAAATATAAATGTTATTGATGCTATGATAGTTAATATATAAAGAGATTGAATTATACAGAGAATAGTTTATAAAAATTTTAATTTTGGAGATTAAAGATAAGAGTTATTCTTTTCTCTGAAGTTTTAAAAGTTTTCCTTATTGTTGGTTTACAAGACCAATATTTTATTTTTAAATTATTAAAACAATGTTAATTTTTAATATAAATTTACCGGTCTTTATATATTTAGTAGGGTTAAGAGTATTTTGCTTTAAATGTAAACATTTACTTTTAATATTATTAAGTCTTGAATTTATTGTTTTGTCTTTGTACTTAGGTTTATATTTGTTTTTGATATTCAATGGTTATGAATATTATTTTAGAATAGTTTTTTTAACTATAAGAGTTTGTGAGGGAGCTTTGGGCCTTTCTATTTTGGTTGCAATAATTCGTTCTTATGGTAATGATTATTTTCAGTCTTTTAGAATTTTATGGTAAAGTTTATTTTTTATATAATTTTTATGATTCCTTTATGTTTTTTTAGTAATTTTATTTGATTAAATCAGTTTATTTATTTTGTTTTATTTGTTTTATTTTTGTCTTCTTTTAATTTTTCTTTATATTTTTGTAATTTAAGTTATTTTTTGGGGTGTGACTTTTTATCTTTTTTTATAATTCTTCTTAGAATTTGGATTTGTTCGTTAATAATTATGGCTAGAGAAAAGCTTAATAGTGAGAAATATTTTATTAATTTTTTTTTGTTTGTTGTTTTGGTACTTTTATTTTCTTTGGTTTTAACTTTTAGCTCTATGAATGTTTTTATTTTTTATTTGTTTTTTGAGATTAGCTTAATTCCTACTTTAATTTTAATTTTAGGTTGGGGTTACCAACCTGAGCGTATTCAGGCTGGGATGTATATATTTTTTTATACTTTGTTTGCTTCTCTTCCTATAATGGTTTCTGTTTTTTATTTGTATGAAAAATTTGATTCTCTTGATTATTTTTTTTTACTTGGTTGAATCGATTCTTTTTTTCTGTATGTTTGTACAAATTTTGTGTTTTTAGTTAAGATTCCCATATTTTTTGTTCATTTATGATTACCTAAGGCTCATGTTGAGGCCCCTGTTTCTGGGTCTATGATTTTAGCTGGTATTATATTAAAGTTGGGAGGGTATGGATTTATGCGTTTAATGTCTGTTTTTATGGTTGTAGGATTAAAGGTAAATTATTTTTTTATTGTTATTAGTTTATTTGGCGGGTTTATTATTTCTTTAATTTGTTTACGGCAGTCAGATATTAAGTCTTTAATTGCTTATTCTTCTGTTTCTCATATAGGGTTAGTTCTAGGAGGTATTATAACTATGAATAGTTGAGGTTATTATGGATCTCTTGTTATAATAGTCGCTCATGGGTTGTGTTCATCTGGCCTTTTTTGCCTTGCTAATATTTCTTATGAACGTTTAGGTAGACGTAGTTTATTTTTAAATAAGGGTTTAATTAATTTAATACCTTCAATAGCTTTATGATGGTTTCTTTTGAGTTCTTCTAATATAGCGGCTCCTCCTTCTTTTAATTTATTGGGAGAGATTATATTAATCAATAGACTTGTTTCGTGGGGATTGTTAACAATTTTAATATTAATATTGGTTTCTTTTTTTAGAGCTGCTTATACTTTATTTTTGTATTCTTATAGACAACATGGTAAATTATATCAGGGATCTTATTCTTTTTCTTTAGGTTATGTTCGTGAATATTTGCTTTTGTTTCTTCATTGGGTTCCACTAAACTTATTGTTTTTAAAGAGTGATTTATTTATTTTTTAATTTAAGTAGTTTAATAAAAATTTTGATTTGTGGAGTCAAGGATATAGTCTGTTCTATTTTAGATAATTTTGCCTATTTGTTTGATTTACTTTGTTGTTCTTTTATTTTTTAGTTTTTTAAGTTTTTTCTTTAGAATTTATTTTATGATTATGGATTATAGAATAATATTAGAATTTGAAATTTTAAGTTTTCATTCTGCTTTAGTTTTTATGTCGGTGTTATTTGATTGGATATCTTTACTTTTCATAAGGTTTGTTCTTTATATTTCTTCTATAGTTATTTATTATAGTCATGAATATATGGAAGGTGATTTAAATATTAATCGATTTATTTTGCTGGTTTTTATATTTGTTGCTTCAATAATATTTTTAATTATTAGTCCTAATTTAATTAGAATTTTACTGGGATGGGATGGCCTTGGGTTGGTTTCTTATTGTTTAGTTATTTATTATCAAAATGTTAAGTCCTATAATGCTGGTATAATCACTGCCCTTTCTAATCGAATTGGTGATGTTGCGTTGTTGATTTCAATTGCTTGAATATTTAATTATGGTAGATGAAACTATATTTATTATCTTGATTTTATGAAAGGGGATTTAAGAATAAGAGTTATTGGTTTATTAGTTGTTTTAGCAGCTATAACTAAGAGAGCCCAAATCCCTTTTTCGTCTTGGCTTCCTGCTGCTATGGCAGCTCCTACTCCGGTATCTTCTTTAGTTCATTCTTCTACTTTAGTGACTGCTGGTGTTTATTTGTTGATTCGTTTTAATTTTTGTTTGGATGATTTGGTTATATTATTTCTTTTGTTTGTAGGTATAATAACAATGTTTATGGCTGGTTTAGGGGCTAATTATGAATTTGATCTTAAGAAGATTATTGCTTTGTCTACACTTAGACAGTTGGGTCTTATAATAGGAATTCTTGCTTTAGGGGGGTATACGTTAGCTTTTTTCCATCTTCTTACTCATGCTTTATTTAAAGCGTTGCTTTTTATATGCGCAGGGTGTATGATTCATAATTTGGGGAATTGTCAGGATATCCGTTTTATAGGGGGTCTTATTAATCAAATGCCTTTAACTTGTTGTTTTTTTAATATTTCCAATTTTTCTTTATGTGGGTTGCCTTTTCTTTCTGGATTTTATTCTAAGGATTTAATTTTGGAGGTTTTGTCTATAGGTTATTTAAATTTATTTGTTTATTTTATCTTTTTTTTTTCAACAGGGTTAACTGTTTGTTATTCTGTTCGTTTAAGTTATTATACTTTATTTGGTGATTTTAATTATTCTTGTTTACATCATTTAAGGGACCACGGTTATGTAATGTTGAAGGGGATAGGAGGATTAATTTTTTTAGTAGTATTTGGCGGGAGTATATTAATTTGAGTTATGTTTCCTACTCCCTATTTTATTTGTCTTCCTGATTTAATGAAGATAATAGTTTTATTAGTTGTGGTTTTTGGAGCTTTAATTGGGTATGAATTTTCTAAGTTTTCTTTAAGTTATGATTTGAAATCTTTAAAGTTTATTACTTCTAGTTTATTTTTTGCTTCAATGTGAAATTTACCTTATTTGTCTACTTTTGGTGTAAATTTTTATCCTATTTATTTAGGGGGGGTTTTCTATAAGAGATTTGATAATGGTTGATCAGAATTTTTTGGTAGTCAAAATATTTATAATAGAATTAAGGATAGATCTTCTTTTTTTCATATTCTTTTTAATAATAATCTTAAGATTTATTTGTCACTTCTTGTTATTTGGGTTATTTATCTTGTTATTTATATAT